>PTFA01000040.1:2618832-2704392 GCA_003342895.1 Casuarius casuarius
CGGGCGAACAAAGCGGGGCCGGGCCAGCGCCGCCGGGGCCGCCCCCGCCGCCGCGTTTGCTCCGGTCCCTCGATTGTTTCGCTCTCCCCGAGAGCTCTGCGCGCAGTCCCTCGTGCGGCCGGCGCGTCCCCCTCTCGGGCTTGCGGCGGGCGAGTGTCCTCCGCAGTCCCGCCCGGCAGCGGGGAGGTAAGGCGCGGCACGGCACGGCATTGCATGGCATGGCATGGCATGGCAGGGGTGGGCACGGCACGGCACGGCACGGCGGGGCTCGGCTCGGCGCGCTCCGGGGGCTGCGGGCTCCGGCCGTGCAGCGCTGCCCGGTCCGGCCCGGCCCGCTCCCCAAGTGCCGCCGGGGCTGCCCGGTCCCGCTCCGCTGAGCGCGCCCGGGGGAGAGGTGCCACCCGCACGGGCCCGCTTTGCGGTTTGCAGATCTGGGGTGGTTCTCGGGGGGGTGGGGGGAGCTGGCTGGTTCCCCCCACCGTGGCTGAAAAATGAAAAAGGTGTCAGCTTGAGTCTGAATTGTTTTGCTTGAAACTTGGTGGTGCAAACTTTACCCATACGTGCATCCCGAGGCTCAGACACTTGGCATGGGTGTAATGTGCTCTTCTGCTGCCCCTTTAATTAGGGGCCTGATCCTGCGGTCTTACATGTGTAAATTCTGGCTCTGCATTTCCAGGAGTGTTCACATGAGTAAGAGCTGTAGAATTGAGTTTAGGATTACTTTAGTCTGTTAAACTCACAAACTCTGACTCTGCTTTCAATACAGGATGACTTCTTCTTCTTTTCCATAGTCACTTGAATGCAAAACCCAGTGTGAAACATGGGCATTATGGTTTATTAGCATTTTACATAAGCACAAAAGCAGGTCGCATGGGTTACGCAAGATGGGGGTGCAGAAGCCTCATTGCATCCTACTGGTTCTGAATGAAATGCAAAAAAGGTGCAAGGATTGCAGAGGCTAGGAAATACGGGCTCTGCGCTCACGCAGGGTTGTGTAGTATGTGGGCAGACTCCTGAGAGAGTGCTACATTGAACTGATTCAGGGTTAGTGTACTGGAAGCGGAATTTATAGATTTCATGTGTTTCTGCTTTTCAGCTTTGTGGAGAGAGGGGAAAGGGAGAGGGGAAGAAATCTTGTCTATAAGAAGTTGCCTTGTCAGTCAGGTTGTTGATAAAGACATTACTTTAAAAAATTACTTAAATTGTACATATTTGAGGGCAAATACAAATAAAATACTGTCAGAGCAATTTATCTCCTTCAAAGAAGGATGCTAGGGCAGCGGTTCAGCAGCACAACTGCATCAGGAAAAGACTTTCAAACCAATGTGAGCATTCTTGTACTGTGAGTGGAGATGGACTATGAGACCGTTTCAGAGGTCTGCTTTTTTATGGAATCTAGATTACTCATTTAAAGTTTTTTCTTGTGTGTGTGCTTTCCTCCAAAGTTTTCAAGAAGTCAAACTTTTTGCTAGGTAGTGTGCACAGGAATATATTCAAGGAGATAAGCAAGGAGACTTCCTTATTACTAGCCAACTTCAATGATCAGCTAAATATACTTTAGATATGTTACGGGCTTATTCCTAGGAGTGTCTGGAGAAGAACAGAAGCTGTTTGTGCCTGTGAAAGGTTAGCATAGTCCAAAGAACTTAATAAACCTTATGGGGTTTTTTCCACTTTTTATTACATGAATTTATTCTCATCTCCATTTAGGAGCTCCCGCTTCGGTGTTAAAATGATCCGCCATAACCATGCACATACAGAAAGGGAATGTTGAATAAGATTAGCAACATAAATCTCTGCTGCTTCATAAGTTTTACCCAGCTGCTTGGTGATTTCACAGCTGTTTCTGCAGCTGATAACAATTTCCATCACTGTGCTCTCTGTGGAGTTGTCACACTGCACTGCTGCAGGTTCTGCCTAGTCCCTATCCGAGTTACAAATCTTGTTTTAAAAAATCGGGAAACAAAAAGGCTGATGAATATTAAGTATAATGGAATCAGGTTTATTACTCTGAGCTCTTGGATTCAATTAGTTGGCCTTTAATTTAATTTAATTTTATTTTTTAAGAGAGGGGTTTGGGGATTATATTACCTAGCAGAATAGATTTAAAAGGGGTTTATAATGGGAAGCATGTTGCCACTGTCAGTTTATAGCTGGGAAAAATTAAGTGCACAGAGATGAAGTGATTTGCTTAAAGAAACTGGAGGCAAAGAAGAGAAAAAATCTAAGTGTTCTGAGTTGTAATTTGGTTCTTTGATTCCCATAGATGAAGTGAGCAATAGAAATAGAGCTAAATGAACTTTTAACTGCAGAAATTCATGTGCACTCCCTTATCCTGCCCACCTCTTTCTGGGGGACTTGCCTGGGTTGTGACACTCATCATCCAGACGTCACATCATCAAAGGAAAAACTTACATAAGGCCAGAAATCGGTGGCTGCTGCCAAGAAAAGAGGCAGAAGCCAAGCAGGAGAGCGAGAGGTGGAACATCTCCTGCTTTGGCTAGGTCGGGAGTGGGAGGCAGCATGCAGCAGAAACTCTTCTGTGCAGGAGTTTGTTCTTAAGCTGATTAATACCCAACTGCTTTTCTTTGTAGGAAACCTCCACGCTAGAACGTTGTCACCTCCGATTCATCACCCAGCAACATCTGACACTTCAAAGCCTGGGACGGCTCTCTCCGCTGCCTGCCTTTGCCTTGAACTGACAGACAAAACATCTTGAACAGACTTTCTCTGCTTGCTGAGCCGAGTGATTTGTTACGATGGATTTTGCTTGGACCTGGTAGGTGTGCGTGCTGATGGATGTTGATTTTGGGTCTTTTCGGTAAATCTCAGCTCACACTTCTTAGTGGGTATTGTACGTTCCGGGGTAAAACTTCCCTCTCCCCTTCGTCCAGTGTTAGCCTCAGATTGCCACAGAAACTCATTCTTCCTCCGAGTCAAAGCAGCTCCTTGAGCAAGTACTTCTGATACAGTCAGTGAGAGGATGCTGGTGTTGTGGGGTATCTTTGCCTAAATTTCTTACTCTGAAACCTGAACCAAGTCACCTGTTCGCATAAGTCAGAAGTGTCTTTGCTGGCAGTGAGCATCTAGTGCCCTGTTTTCTGGGGATGAATACCTTTACTCTCGCTTTGAATAGGGTCTGTTGTTTGTTTAACCTGCAGTATTTCAATAGAGCTTTGTTTATTTGTTTTTCATGAATGCCTGTCTACTTACATCCTATTATAGGCAAGTAGTCTGCTTCTCAGAAGTCAACAGGTACTTTGCCATTGACTTAATTTTAGTAGTTTGGGAGATTTTTTTAATCTCTGTTAGTTTTGGCTGTGTAAATATCTCTTATTTCTTCATAAATCTCTGTATAGGATATCTAAGAGAGATAATTCGTATTGGGGATGTATCTGAAGCAGAGGGACAAGGGCCCTGGAGACAGAGTGAATATACTTTGGTTGCATGTTAGAGTCTTCAAAAATTATCATGTTTCTTATGAGCCCATCCAAAGCCTTTTCAAGTTAGTAGGAGATTTCCCTATTTCTTTGATTAGTAAAGAAAATATTCAGAGTTTTGAATAGTTATTACAATATATTTGGAACTAAGAGACCTTTTATAGGCAAAATATTGTTTTTCCTCAAATTAGTAATAAAACATTGAACAGATGGACTTCAAGTAATGGTACGATCCAAAAGTGGCATTTGGGGGCCACCTTCGCCCCTCCCGCAGAACTACTGTCATGTTTTACAGATCAGTAACACAGCAACATAATGACCCCAATATGATTCTCAAGCTGGAGAGAGCATGGGCAGTTGTACAGAGCAATCCCATGGCTTTTCTGGTTTCTCTTGGCAGATGTATTTGCTTTGTCTGATGAGCACTGATCAGCCTGCCCTTTGGAGGTACCAAGTATCTTCAGTGTTGATTGCTGTCATTAGGGGGGAAAGGCTACTCTTTCCAGTAGGTACTGAGCACCCTGCAGGACTGAGCCCTGAAGATAACTGTTTATAGCTATGTAAAACATTGAGCTGAATATTTTTCCTTAGAACAGTAGAACAAAGGCATTATCAAACCAGATCTCAGCTTTCCTTCTCTCATTAGGGTTCAAGGAATACAGCTGCAAACTCTTGACTAGGCACAGGGCACAGCCTGGTTGTGTGCGTTAAAAATGGTGAGATCCTCTTTCTTGCAGAGCACACGCAGCCGGTTATACGAGGCACTGAGATACAAGCCCAAGGGCTCTCCACAATGGAGGAATATATCTTAGCAACAAGGGTGGGAGTGGTGGGAAAGGAAAAGGAGAATACAAGTATCTGGCAATTAACTTCCTAGTCACAGATGTGAAGGTGATAAAAGTGATAAAAGCTCTACTGCATTGCCAACAGCCTTCCTTGTTCTCTGAGCTGCATATCACACTGTTCGCAAGAGCAAAAGCTGCCCAGCCCGTGCTGGAGGGAGATGGAGGAGGTCCCGTGAGCCGCCCCGGCAGGAAAGCCTGCTGCCTCCCCAGAGCCCCAGCCTCTGTGTGCGTGGGGTGCACTGATCCCGCGTCCTGGTCTGTGGCTGCGCAGCCCCGGCAGCCTCAGCTGTGTCAGGAGCGCTGCAGACTCCGCGGCAGCCCCCTCGCCGGCAGGGTCCCGGGGCATGGCCGAGGTCTGGTGTGGCAGCCTGGGGCACTCAGGAGCAACGGGCTGTCTTGTGCCAATCAGGTGAGCTTCAGTTCTGCGTGGGGCTCAGATGGAGGCAAAAGCTGTTTTTCCCCATAATGCAGAAGCAACCGAGCTGTGCGTGCTGCCCATTGGATTGATAGTGTGTACGGAGACAAGAGGAACATAACAAAGATGGGTGACTATGACTGTAAATCTCCCTCCTCATAGTGGCATGATGTGGTTTCATGGACTTGTAAGGGTCCCAAACCACTTTTCCATCAAGTGGATTAAATGGCAAGCCCACAGCCTTGCACCGATGTTGCTGTAACAGTAGATTCATCAGCTTTCAGCTGGCATTGCCTGAGTTAGGGGAGTTGCCTTCATCCCCATTCCCTGCACATCCGTACCTAGTCATGCCCGTTTGAGTTTTTCTGCTAAGTAACTTGCTCTGCAAAAGGGTTCATTGTTCAGTGACAACAGAACAGCAATGCCGCCTCCGAGGGCAGCGAGTTTGACATAAAAGATGAGCATCGGAGTCTGGAGCCAGCATGTCACGAGGGAGGAGAACCGGGCTGGTTTAGAGCATGAGCAGCAGTTTGTCCTTTCCAGGATGGTGGTTCTACAGTAGGAGTCCAGGAATTTGTCCTTGGCCCGGGAATCTAAGCTGCGCGGTGTTACATCCCGTATGGAGAGAAACGAGGGCAGCGACTCCTGCCCGCTGTGCTCTGTGCCTGGGACTGCTGCTGCAGTCTGCCATCTCACAGCGCTTTCCTCTGCGACGTGTGACTTCCTTCAGCTCTTTGGAAAACCCAGGTGTGACCAATAGTTAGGAGTCCCTGAACACAAACAGACTTACAGACATAAATATTCAACAGTTTCGGCTGTCTTTGGTAACATAAGCAGATCAATAAGAAAGTATATCATTTTACTGTAATTTTAAACAATGTCTGTTATTATTCCATGGACAGCTTTGAACTCTGTGATCAGGACGCTTAAATAGTTTGGTAGTGAGGGACACAACTGACTGCCGGAGATGATACCGTTCACATCTCCAGATAGTTAAGTCCCAGTTCTGCACACACTTATTCCAACAGGCAGATGAAAGTTAGTGAGTACATCTTAGGGTGCAGGGACACAGTTAAACCTATTTTTGCTTGTGTAGATCTGCTGTCAAGCCATAATCAAAATTGATTCCTGCAGCCAGCATGCATGCAATCCTTTGAAGTATGCAAGCTGCGTACCATTGTGCAAGCTAAAATATCCAGGCTTATTCTCTGCTGACCTATGATCCACAACTGATTTGTCATTTATAATGGATTTGGGGGAAAAAACAAAAACAAAAAAATACAGAAAAACAAATCAAGTATGCAATAAAGAATCAAACTAATAAAGAAGTAAGTCTTGTGTTTTGGTGGGACAGCACTTGCCCATATTGTTGTGATATGCATTGGAGCAAAACTGTGTAATGTGTGTATAGGTGTATATATAAAGAAACAATGTTTAAAAAAAAAAAAGTGTGTGTGAGCAAGAGTAGAATTTACAACCAAAGCAGCCTGTGAACTTTGCCTCCTCAAAAGAAGATGCAATTCTGTTGAAATCTAAATTGTATCCGGAAATACTGACTTTAGGATGTAACCTAAAACCCTCTTTGGCCCACAGTACCCTAAGGTTGGCGTCTGCCTTGGCCTGTGAGTCTGTTCTTTCTAGTACTTGTGCACATGCTTAAGACTACCGTAAAAACTGATTCAAATCCACTACATTAACTCACACACAAACCCTTGCAGGGTCAGAGCCTGTGTTTGTGATCCTGAGTGGGATGCTGGTGCATCCCAGTTTGTCAAGTAACAGTAATGCTTCTTAGCTGAACACATGCTCTTCTTCCCACAGCGCGACGCGTGGTCAGCAGAGCCTGCTCTAGCTTCAGAATCGACTAAACCAAGAAAACCAAGATGACAAACGAACCTATTAAAGAGATCCTGGGAGCGCCGAAGCATCCTGATCCCGTAACCTCTGAGAAGAGCAATAACAATGACTGCGTGATAACCACCATCCCCCTGGTCAGTGAATGCCAGCTGACGGCAGCGACGGGGGGAGCAGAGCTCTCCTGCTACCGCTGCACCATCCCCTTCGGCGTGGTCATCCTCATAGCTGGCGTCGTGGTTACTGCTGTGGCATACAGCTTCAATTCCCATGGATCAATCATCTCGGTGTTTGGATTGGTCCTCTTGTCATTGGGACTCCTTTTGCTGGCTTCTAGCGCGGTGTGCTGGAAAATTAGGCAGCAAAATAAGAAAGCAAAGAGGCGGGAGAGTCAGACAGCACTTGTGGCACATCAGCGAACCTTGTTTGGGTAAAGACGACCAGGAAAAGGCTGGACAGAAGACAGCCCTTGTGAATCAACTTGACTATTTATCAATAGGTCAGATTGCAGGATTTAAATTAACATTGGAAATGAACTGAAATGAAAATGGAATTGTTTAAGAGACTCTAAAAACTCCACAAATGCTCTTAATATTTTTCTAACTGCAGACATAGTGGTAATTCTTTCCAAGACAGAGGGAAAATCATTTTCCTTCAGAGAAAACAGTGTTGTCATAACTGCAATCCAGAGCATTCTGCAACATGCTGATCATGTTGGAAAGGGAGCTTTTGAAAACTAAGAAAATAATTTTAAGTGACTTAAAATGCCAGAGATCTCCTTAAATACTGTGACATTTGACAAAGGGAGAAGTCACAGCGTTTGAAGTGACTAGAAGGTTATGGCCAGATCACCTGTGACAACAGAACATTGTTGCTTCGGAAAAAAGCAATAACAACCAAGCAAACTGCAGACTGCTCGATAAGCTGATTCTTAGATTCTAGGTAACCTTTTCTTACCAGTGATATCTGTGGTACTTTCCCCCTTTTTTTTAAACAAACTAATATTAATTTTGTTTTGCTATTGAATAGAATAGGTAGAAATGTGTAATTATATTGTCTAACCTAAATAACGAGGTATGAGTATAGCTTCATACCTGAGACTTTTTTGTAAATTAAAGTGGTCAGGTTTAGCACTTTTCATTATTTTGCTACAAAATTAAAAAGTAAATTTCATTAAAATAATATTCAATGCTGCTAGAGCTTTAGAAAATCTTTTTTTATTGCTATCAGGATAACTTGTATCTTCTTTATGGGTTTTTATTTTTGTAGAACAACAGCTGTGACAGTAACTGTGAACGTACATACCACTGATCTGTTCCAAAAATCTCTATGGACCATGGATTTTGATTTGGCAGCCCATTCCTCTTGCAGCTTCATTAACAACTGCATTATTGAAAAATCATAGGGGTCAGTTCTTCAGACACTTACTGGCATAGCCAGTTTTACTCAGTTATTAATAATTACTTATGGAAGCAAAGTCATTCATGTAGGAGTGTTCGCTGGATGAGTGTTGGGATTATGAATTTGTGTGAAAATGCAGGTCTCGGGTGCCCCTGTACGTGCCCGAGATGTTCGAGTCTGTAACTCGTGTTCCAGAGGTCTTCCAACTTTTCTCAGGTAATGAATAATTGAGGGGTTGGCCCCAAACTGGAGCAAACCCAAACGTTATTTCATCATCTCCACGGTGAAGGAGAAGCGGCGCTGAGCTAAGCCTCAGACGTTCACCTACGTGAGTGTTTATGAGGGCGTCCAAAGGCAGAGGAGGTGCTTGGAGTCCTCTTTTCCTTTTTTCTCCCCCCCAGACTTACAAGGGCTGATGTGATTTTTTTTTTGCTTCACACTGCTGCAGCCTCCTCTTTGCCCTCCTGGCAGCAGGTCAGCTGCGGCACAGCAGCCACGGAGCACGCCTGCCAAGCAGGGGCTTGCCTGAGGCAGGTTGTCCCAGAGCCATGCGCTTCTCCTGCTGAAATCACCCAGGCATCTCGGCTTAGGTGCCGCCTTTTCCTCTGCCCTGGGTGGTTTAAGCTTGTTACATCCTAACTTATCCCTGGATTTGCAAAGTGCGCTGCATGTTTTAAATAGAGCTGGCTATATGCATGGGAGGGGATGTTTGGAGTCACTATTTGCGTTGCCACGCTCCATGGTTACCAGACGCTATAATAAAATCACTTGCATCAGAGGAAAGCTGACAACACATTTTAGTGCTTCCATAGCTCTAACTTAATCACGGCAGGAAGCTTTCCTGCTGCTAGGAGAACATGTTGCGTCACCAGAACATCTGACACTGGTGTCTAATGTCAATCACTTTGCTTAAGGTCATTAAAAATATTAGGGTGTCCCGTTACGATGTACAGGTTTCGCATGAGCGACAATTCATGGGAAATGCATAGCATGATAAATAATGCAACAGGTGGACTAAAGTGGCGTCTTTCCTGTTTAAAATGAGAAAAGTGATTGACATTAGCAGAGCTGGATAAGCTAAATAGGGCTGTTTATTTTCTTTCCCCTGGGAACACAATAGTTTTTCTGAGTCCTTCTCCCCCCTCCCCACTGCTTTCTCCCCAGTGGAGTTTTGTGGATGGCCGAGAAGAGCGTTGCAGGGCCCGCGCTAAGACGCGGCGATTCCCGCTGCGCGCGTGCAGCAGCTCAGCCCTGCGGGTCGCAGACGGGGCCGAGGGTGGGAGCGGGCCTCTCGCCCTCCGCGGGAGGCTTCCCCGTCCATGGGCTCGCCCTTTGCCGCCGGCGATACGGGCGAGCTCGCCCGCGGTGTGCCGTGTGCGGAGAGAGAGGAGAGGTGCAAGGTGAGGCTCTGCCCCAAGTCAGAAGAAAAAGCCAAACTTGGAGGAACGCAGGCAACGAGTTTTGGGAGCAGGGGTGTAGGAGGGGTAAATAAGGGTGAATGGGGACTGATTGCTCTGCAACTGCTAGAGATTCCCTTTCCCTCACTTCTGCTCCGTGTTTAATCTGCACGCGTGAGGAAAGAGCAGAGTGCCTGCACAGCTTCTGCCCTGCGAACTGCGGAGCATTTAGACGTTAAGGAACAGGTAAGCAGTGCCAGACCGCATTACAGAAATGTTGAGACTGATCCCCCAGCATAGCAAAGCTTCAGATGCCACCACGGTGTCCTGTAATACCCCCTAACTGACAGGCTGAGACGCCTCTAGATAATACGGGACTACTACAGCACAAATTGCCGAGCTCGGCAGCATGGGCTTGCTTGTGAGGCAAGGTCCACGCGCAAGCGTCATATCAAACAGTGAGCGAAAATCCGTGCAGAATTCACCCTTACTTGCCCTTCATTCAGAGAAGCAAAAGGATAATTTACGGGGAAGAATCCCAGCCCCTGGTTGCGGTGTCCTGCAGGAGCGAGGCAGAGCTCGCGTGTGGATGAGGCAGAGACCTCGTGTGCTGTTCAGGAGCGTTTCATCACTGCATTGCTACGTGCTGCCCGGGCTTCTCCACTGTGACTTGTGGGCTTTGATTTGGGGACAATCTGAAGTAGTTGTTGGCATCTTTTCTGAATGGCCAATGACGACACCCAGCATGAGTCTCCCAATCTATTTTTCTGTCTTTCTGTACATCTATATGTCACACATCTTTATTATCCTCTCTCTCCATGCACCTCTCATCCGGATTGCAACATAGGAACAATACATTTTTTTTTAGCCCTTAAAAATAATCCTTCTGGGAAAGGTGCTACAGAGTACAGCGTGCTCATGGCTGCACTCAGGCTTAGCACCTTCATTTTGCCACAAAACGCTGCTATTGCACTTAGCTAGGTCTGAAATGTTTTTACAAGAGCAAATGGAAAGCCACCGCCCTCCCCCAAACTGGTCAGCTACAAACATAAAAGTTCTGCTTCATCTTTTGAACCCCGTAATCTAATCTGGAGTGGATTTGGGGTTTCACGCAATCCCCAAAGTCTTTGAGGCAAAGCCATTTGGGACTTGGCGATTGCTGTTTTTCGTGGGAACCCGAAAGGCAAAAGTCGGCCTGGAGGATGCAACCCTGCGGAGATCAGGATGACTTTCCCGTTCAGAAACACCTTCCCTTCTGGTGTGAAAAGGCTTTGAATGCGACAAATGGTATTTTGGTTCTGGGTGAGGTTGGGTGGGAGCCGATGCAAATTTTATTGTCACAATTGCTTGTCTCTCCCTTCCTGAAAGCTCTGGCAGCATTGCGCAAGAAGAATTGCCCTCACAAGGATAGAAAATTATCTAATAGGGGAATTGCGCTGGTGCACTGGGCAAATGTTACGGGGATCTTAAATAATAATTTCAAAACCTAAGCACAGGAAATTGTGTCTGTAACTACACCCTGTATTGCTATTGTACACAAAGCCGGTTATGGCCTGGGACAGTATTTTAAAATAATAATCAGTTTGGTATGACAATGCTTAATATTTGTTCAAGTCAAAACGCCCAATTTACGATTCCCAAGTCACATAATATGTCATGTGTTGTACGTGACTGAGGTTCTAATACCATAATTTTCCAGGTTTTTAAAAAAAGAGAAAGGTTAGTTTCATGGACTTGTGTCAAAAGAGCTAAGTTTCCCTGCCGTGGACACGTGGGAGAGCTCCTGTTACCAAAGAGCCTTGAATGTGCTGTATTCCTCTAGTGCTACAGAATAGGAACCAGGGCTTAGAGCAGAGGATCGAAGCATTTAGCAAGCCCTGAAAGTCTCGTCAAGATCCTGAAGAGGCCAGAAACCAGCCCTCTGGAATATCCCGTATTCTTGGTTGAGCTTTGCTTGTGCAGAGTCGAAGCCCAGGGTTCAGGCCCTTCAATATCGGAAACGGAGGTTGCCCCGTGCATGCTAGCAGCTTTCACCTCATTTGTTTTCACAGTGGGCTCCAAATAAGAGCAGAACCATACTGGCAGCCACCATTTTGCTGACATTTTTCTGATACCTCTAGGTCGTAGGACTTTTAAGCTACATCAGTATAAATCCTTGTCAACTACAAAGGGCTTTTGTAGATGAAAGTGCATTAACAAATACAGAATTGCTCTGTATGATGTGAGAACTGATGCAAATCCTGGTAAAACTTTATGTGTGGACTAAATCTTCCAGGCTAAAATATATAGGAGAACAATGGTCTTAAACTGCAGAATCAACTTGAATTTTTGGCTTTTATTCAGGTTGTTGATGTCACTATTAACATGACAGAGGACCTAGTCCTTCCTCTTGTGCGTGGCCAGTTGGAGTCCTATTGTCCTAACTGATGCATCCGAAGCTTTGCATTTGTGGCAAATATGTCATTTTTGAAAAACAGTTTTCTTGGATTGACTACTTTCACTTCTTACTCTGCTGTTCTTTCTGGACTAAAACAAAAAGTTTTAAATTTTAAAAACTGAGAGGAGGAACAGAAAGAAGGACACACCACTGCCAATGCTGGACATTACGCATGAACTCGTGGAGGGACTGTAGGACTTCCCACAAGTTTGTACAGTGCCTGGCTGAGCGACAGACTTTTAAAAATCACGTACGTCTTGTTTCTGATGCATCCTTGCCTGTATCCTCAGTTTCATTCTTATAAACTGCCTGAAGATCCCGGGTTAGCGTCAGTCTTGGATCTCGCCTCGTATTTCTTCCCCTTTCCTGTTTCTCAGGGACCAGCCAGCCCAGCGAAAAGGGGGTGTTCGATTCCTTACCGTCTTTTGCAAGCAGGCTGAAACCATATAGCCGTTCGGGGCTTGCACAGACGGTGCCCTGGTATTTTTGCAAGTTATTTGGCATTCAACCTTGAAGAGGCAGACACTCTGCAGAGGGAGAGATTTCTATGCTGCAGCAAGCCGTAGCAGTGAATAAGCTGTTAAAAAAAGGTAAATCACAGCAGCACAACCCCCTTACCAGCTCAGCCGCGTTCCCTTTTGAATCCGCGGGCCCGGGTTTGTGAATAGAGTTAACAGCTTTCCTGGAAAACTGGCCCATGACATTATTTCCTTGTGAACTCCATCCACCTGTCATGTTAGGGCTTGGGGCGACGCCAGCGCTGGCAGGAAATAATAGGCAGCAGGATGCCGGTGTGTGTCGATGGCCCTGACCCTCCCATTCCTGAACATGAATAAGCCGCGGGCTCGCAAGGCGTCACAGCCGCGCGGCTCCTGGGCCGCCGAAACGCAGGGGCGGGAGGCACAGCCACTGAAACAACATCCCGGCGGCCGCGCCGCGCGGGAAGAGCCGCTGCGGGGCTTCGCTCTTCCGCCTCGGCGGGGCCGCGATGCCGAGCCGGGTGCCGGGGTGCCCGCGCGGGCCAGCGGGGATTCCCCAGGGAAATGCCCCGGCGGGGGAACGGCACCGTTTGCAGAGGGCTTCTGGTCTCGCGCCGCTCTCCGGGGCAAGGTAGCTCAGTTCAGCCCTTTAGCAACAGCCTCTCCGGGGATTAAACGGCCGGGGAGGGGGCCCGAGTGATGCCTCGTGCGAGACCTGGGCTCAGTCTGCAGCCCGGGGCCGTGACCGGCTCCCCTGCGTCCCCCTCTGCCCTCGTCCCCCTCTGCCCGACCAGACGCCGCAGTTACGGTCTCGTATGGCAGCTCCTCCCCGAGGTGCGCAGAGCCTCAGCCCGGAGCATCCGTCCCCGTGGCCTCATCCCCCAGGCGCTGGAGACGGCCATCCTCCCCGTAAGGACATGCATTTTAAACCCCAAATTCACTAGTCATTTTTAGTATCTTGAGATGTTCTGTGTTGGTTGAAAAAACCCACATGTATATATATACACACATACAACAGTGGAAAATACGTGAGATATCTGTACTTCTAATGCTTGCACCATAAAAACGCGCTCCCCCAAGGAAACTTCTTCCCAGGCTGATGGCCGAGAGCCGGAGTAACTGCTGGAGCAGCCTGGCATGGTGGGGCCGCGGCTGAAACCAGAGCGTGTCCGTAAGCCTGTGCCCGGCACCCCCCGCTCCCTGTCAGTCGGTGGTTAAGGACCATCCGATGCCACCGGCCGGCTCCGGCGCAGCCCTGGCTTCCTTTGCTGGGATGTTCTGGAAGAGCCAAGCTCCCGCCGTATGTCTCATCGCGTAGCTCGAGTGCCTTGGTTAGGCGCCTGCAAGGAGGGTTAGTCCCTCCGGGGCTGGTGGCGTGTGCTGCGGCAGAGCATCTGTGCGGCCCCTTCTGTTTGGGTTTCGTTTTTAAATAGAGAGGGACAGAGAAAGCTTCGTTCCCCGCCGACGGACTGATGGTGCCTCGGAGGATGACCTCCGCCGCCGCGTAAGCAAACGGGCTTCTCAGTCATCGCGCTGGCTCGTTGAACTACGTTTGTAAAGAAACATCCTGCTCTCATAGCCGCTTCCCTATAAATAAAGAGTTTTCATAAGAAAGTCCAATGACTGGATCAATTGCTTCCTGATCTGGAAGCAGAACTGGTACAGCTGAAGCTGCCTAAACCCGGCCTAGGAGCAGCCCAGCCTGCCACCCCTTCTGCTCTTCCACGGGCAGAACTGCTGCAGTGAGTAACGTCTTTCCTGTGCAACGAGCAGAAGGATAGCTAAGTCACTGCTAACGTTTCCACTCTTGCAAGATGAGCAATTAAGTGCAATAAGCCCGACATCTTCATTTGCCTTTTAAAATGAAAAACCTAGGACACTAGCTCCTCCGCCCCGGCCGGAGCACTGCAGACCCCACCATGGCTGAGGCGCGATGGGTGTCGCAGCCTCCGTCACCGCCAACGTGCCCATGGGTGGCCGGGCAAGCTGCGGGCGCTGGCACCGGCGCTGCGGCACGTCGGGGGAGTGGGACGTCAGGTCCTTCCCCACGGGCCACGAACCTGGGGCTCGATCACGTGGCATCAGCTTTCGCTGCAGTCTTTGGTCAATGCGGTTAATAAAAGCCATTTCCCTGGCGGCAGTAAAACCATCTGTGCTTCTGCGGAAGGATTACTGCCGAGTTGCTGTTGTAACGGACCAGGACCCTCCCAGGCAGAGCTGCACAGTTTAGGACCGGTGCCAGGAGGGTGTTTTTGAGCTGCCCGTTACCGCACCAGAGCAGCCGCACGGTGCCGGCAGGTCGAGACTCCCCTGCCGCAGGTCGTGCCTGGCAGCCACCTGCATCGCAGGTCTCCTGCAAAACCTCCCCGCCGTTTCACAGCCCTCTGCCGTCGCCTCATCCGCTAACTCCGTGCGTATTTTCTGTTAGCCTCACGTGGAGGTAGGCAGCGATCAGGGAATGCGACCGGCGGCTCTGCACGACCAAAACGGGCTTTAGGAGGGACTGGGGATGCGCTGCGCCCCGTTCCCGATGCACGGGTGAGCAGCGGGACCTTGACCGCGGAGCCGGCCCCGGCGTGCCCACGCCGCCGGCACCACCCTCTCCTGCCCCACACGGGCTCCGGGCACAGCCACGGCGCCCGATGCCCCCGAATCCCGCTGCCGGGAGCTGCTGCCCAGCTACCTGCGAGAGGCCGTTCCCCGTGCACTAAAGTCCTCTGCCAGCCACGCAGGGACGCAAATTTTGGATATTTTTGAGCGCCATCTACTGGAGTTTTATCTGTTTTCTACTTATTTGCATACATAAGAGTATTGCTTATATATCCCTATATCCATATAACACCCTGTGCTAGCAGGGATGAAGGATCGCGAGGGGAGGAGGAGGATGGGGAAGCCGCACTTCGCGCCTCGGCACTCCGGCAGCTCCAGTCCCCGCGGGGCTTCCCGCGCTCACGGGTTCAGCGTTCCTCAGCTTTAATTTCCCAGGTGCAAGGAGATTCCCCGTTGCTGGAGCTCCAGCTGGCCAGAAATCCTCAAGTGAGTAGTTTTCTCCTGGAAAATGAGGATCTGATTAACTCAAATCAGTTTGGAGAAATGTAACAATTTTGCTGTTCATTCGTTTCTACAGGAAACCGTATTCCCTGTGTCAAGAGGTTTGATTTTCAGCTGCGTTGTTTTTAAAAAAGGCAAAAGAGAAAGCTGACATGGGACATTTTCATCTTGCTGAAATGCAATATTATGCGCGTACGTGAATGTGCTACGCCTGAATCCGTGCTGAACTCTTGCGACTGAGATTTGCGCCCTGGTTGGGGGCACTGAACAGAACGAGGACAAACCTGGAATTTTTCATGGAGTGAAATTCCAGACTAAGAAGAACTCCCAGGAAAATTTAAATCCTCTGTGAAGCAAAGTTTTCCCTGGGGCTAGTGCAGCAGTTCACTGCACATGAGAGATGCGACCGGAGCAGCTTTCGGCACGGGCGGGATGGAGGACGGCGAAGCTGGGATGAAACGCGCTCGGTTCAGGAACGCTTAGCGTGAAATCGCACTCCCCATTCACTGATACAGTGAACTGTATCAGGCTGGGAAAGAAAAACCTCTTCTTTTTAGCAGGATCCTTTGTAACACTGGCACGTTTCCCTCGTCTTGTTTGATACATGAAGCATTAGTAGGCAGCTTTCTCGTGCAAGGGCTGCGTTCGTGTAACTCAGTTTTATCATACAATGCTGGAACATTTTTGTAGTGTTTGCCAAATATAAGCTTCTGGCCCAGGTTTCCGGATATATTTAAAATTTTTCTGTCGTGGGCTAATTAGCTACACTTCTCATTAGACATTTGCTCCTAATTGACTAAATTAATTCCTAATTGATTTTCTCAAACTTGTTGTTTCTGACATTATTTGTTTTGCTGTTTGTTTGCTTTTTAACATCGATTCAATTAAACGGCATTATTAGCCTTGTGCTATAAACAATCATCGTGTTATGCCTTAATCTTTCCTCACTCAAGTAGATAAGTTGAAAAGCTTAATTCTGCAAATTTAGAAATCTGCCCCAAATAACACACGTGCAAGAATATAGGATATGAAGAAACCGCAGTGCTTCCTTCACTGCGAGTCCCCGGGACGCTGCCTTCGGCTCCTGGCGACAGTAACAAAACTTTCACAGACTTCCGTAAAACCAAGGTTTTACCCCTTGACACCTACTTTTTCCTTATAAAAGGGGTCTCGTCTTCATGACAGTTTTATAGACCTGAGGAAAGAAAATTTGTATCGTCTTCTCTGTCAAAGCTGAGAGCCGTTTCTCGCAGACGGGTCCGAGGAACTTCTCCGGCAGAGGCGCCCCAGGCCGGGTCACCCGGACCCACCGCGTCCGTGGGTGGATCTTCCCCTGCTTTCCGGGGGCTTTATCCCAGGTGTGGGAAGGAAGAGGGTGCATTCGCTGCAAGCATGAAGCTGCCCGGGAACGCGTTAAACCCGCTCGGAGGCTGGGAAGTCGCCTTTCGGAGTTTTCCGGCACAGTGAAAGTCACTTGGTTTGGGGCCATCTCTCACGCAGGCCAGAAGTCCTGTAGCACCACGGTCTAATTAAAATCTAATCACGTTGCAGTGAAAACTGCAGAACGATGCCGGTTGTCACCGCCGCACAAAAGGCTGCTGCTAGCTGTCAGTCTGTCCATCTCCAACAGGAAAGGCAGCTTCCCCGCTGCTCCCGGGCCTCGTGCAGGGAACCCCGGGCCTAAATCCCAAACAAACTTCCCCTGCCGCGACCGCGCGACGAGGAGCCGGCCCGCTGGAAGCCCCTTCACCAGGGAGCCGCGTGCCGCAGGGCCGGCTCTCGCCTCGGCAGCGCTCGCCCGGGGGCTCGGGATGCTCTCGGTGGCGGCGCGCCGGGCTGCGGAAGCCGCCTCTCCCAAACCCGGCCGTGTTCGCCCACCCGCGCGCCTCTGCCCCCGGAAGAGCAGCTAAGCTCCGGATCGAACCCCCTTATTCCCTCCTCCGTGTCTTTTGTCTGGAAACCACCGAAGAGGTTTTGTTCAGATAAAAGCCATCGTGAAGCCTGCGCTTGGAGGTGGCTTTCTGCTGTTGGTGCCAGGTCCCCAAGCAATATGGAGATGCTTGGAGCTAAGCCAGGATGCTCGTGCTCTGTCCCAGGAGCTAAACCAGGGCGGGTAACTGCCGAGCCGAAGGCTGTCCTACCTCTGACACCTCCGTCGTTCGGCCACAGCTCAACTGGGTGGGCAGAAGGGTGAAACGAGGTGTCTTAAACACACCTCCGACTTCTCACAGCGAAGGTTTCCCAACTCACGGTCGCTCTGATGGATTTTTCCCATAGGCGAGGGAAGGGATTTGCATACAATGAGGATATTGTTTCTAAGTTAAAACATAACAGACTTATTTCATGTCTTTCAAGGAAGGGTTGGAGAATAGCCACATGCATTTTGAAATCCCTGAACCAGAAATAAGCCATTAAAGCAGATTTTGCAAGATGTGGTTTTTACAATAGAGGGAGGGATTGGCTCGCTCGTTCTTCTTGGACCTTAGAGTAATATTTCTTGACTCCTGTTCCAAAACAAGAGCAGAACAAATTGAGTGTTGCGAGTGCCTTATTCAGGCCTATTCCAATAATATCACACCTTCTGATTGGGCTTCTGTGATTGCTTTTGCCTGAGATACTGCGAGCAGGGCTCTGACTTCGGCCGAGCGAGCAGTTAACACGTTCTGCGGAGCAACTCCTCTGGAGGCAATAAGGAAACTGTAAAGCTGAACCCGGTTGGAAATTACAACGTGCTTGGGACCTCGGACGGCCTGCTGGGTGTTTCGGATGGTCAATCTCGGACTTCACGTTGAAGACTAAGAAAGCAACACCCAGAACGCAGCCAAGTGCAAAGCTCCCTCTAAGTCTCTGAAAGAAAATCTCTGAGTTTTATGCAGAGAAAAAGAAAAGCCCTTAATATTCTCCCCTCAAGAAATGCTATCAGCTTTAAATGTACTTTTATGATCACAAGTACCACTTTCTTTGTTCTTCTTTAAATGAAAGTGATTAAACTGTCAACTGATTAACTGAACTGTTTACAGCTGCTGGCCACCCCAGGTGGTTTATAACGAGCTTGGCTGGCTGGTGAGGGTGTTTGCAAGTCGGCCCAGGCTCCTGCTCGGCTGAAGGCTCTCCCGGCCACCGGCAGATTGCACAGGTCTGTGACACCAAGAATTCTGTTCTGGTTTTGTGTTTTTCTCCTCTCCCTGAAAGATACTGATTCTGTGAAGTTCTTACTATGTCTGAGTAATTTGGTTTTAATTTCAAATTAAGAAGGTGGGCTGGAGAAGCCAAGGTGTGCTCCGGGCACGACCTGGTGCCTGTATCGAGCCTGCGCGTGGGTGGATCTGGAGGGGAGCCCTCGGGTGTCTTGTTGCCAGACCAAAGTGACCATCAATCTTGGTGGTCTTCGTCAAGCCTGTTGTCATGCTTTGAGATGGAGCTAATCAGTAAATATGTTTTCTCTCTGATATGAGGTTTCCTGTTATCACGACAAACATATAGGGTGGTTGGTAAATTCAGCTTTGAGGTTAAATAGGTTATCCTGTGGGTTCCCTGCGTTGTGTAGCAGGGTTCAGTTCTCTGGTTTAAGCACCAGAATGCCCCAGTTCCCCTGGCTTTCCTGGGGAACCTGGTAGCTAAAACAGCTCCTACCCCGAGCTGCTGCTGCTCCGCAGCAACCTACCTACATGTGGGAAATAGAAATGTAACCAATTCCCCTGCTGACCTTTATCTTACTGTTGTCTATTTAAAACAGGAAAAGCATGCCCATTGGCTCTGCTAATACCTTAAATAACTGAAAGACACCCTGCTATTCCCAATTCCCGACTACTTCCTTGTTTACTTTCCTCTTGGCTAGCAGCAGTGGGTACACACATGTGCACACACATATAAGTATACATGTGTATGCCACCCACACACATGCACACATATGCATACAAATTTTCAATTCCCTGCATGTCTTATCCAAGAAAACAGACCGGTCTGGGTAATTCTTTTGAAAGCCTGTGGAGGTTGCTCTGTGGAAGGGCTGAACTGTTTTCCAGCCATCCCTTGGGGTGTTTTAGGACATTTGGGTGGAAAAGAGCATCTCATATGATGTCTTATGTTTTCTATTGACTCATCTCGCAAGTCCCTGGTCCATGAGCTTGTTCTAGTGACGTTTGCTCTGGTGCCCCAAGCTCCCCCTCTGCCCGGGAGCCCCGGCCGGGCTCTGCGTTTGCCGCTGTTGCGGTTGGGCCCCCGCGGAGGAGCATCGCGGAGCGAGCCCGAAGGGGTGGAAACGCTGCTCCCGCTGCCTGGCCCTCCGCGCTCACCGAGGTCACCTGGGCGTTTTGGAGACTTGTTTTGCTTGAACTTTTACTGCTTAGCAGCCTAAGGAAACTCAGCTGAAAAGGCAGGAACAGAATCCTCTGCAAGCCTGGTGCACCCTTGCAGATAACATTTTAAACAAAAATCACGTTTTTCTTGCTCCTTCAGTTATGCGCTGTGTACCCTCTGTGGGTGTTCTGCACATCCTGTAGACAGATGCAGGAAGGTTTACAGCATACGTTTTTTTAAGTGTGCTTGCTCAAGCAATGACTTTTATTCAGGTCCCACAGCCTGATTTGCGGAGTGCGAACAAGAAAGCTACTGTTGCCTTTGGTGTTGGCCAGCACGATTGCAAAATCAGGTTGTTGCCTGGTGGGAACCACCACCGCTCCTCGGTGCTCAGTCACTCCAGCCTTCAAGCAGTTACACAAAAAGTGTATTTGGGATGAATCACCTAAGACCTGTTAGATGCTTTTATTTACCTTGCTGGGCTTATGATCTCTTGGTAAGAAGCTTTCTCTCTTGCTGCCTTGAATTTTAAGCTAGATGAAAATGTTAGCACATATATTTTTTTTCCTTATATATTATCACTTTGGCATTTTCCACAATTATATGCAGAGATTCATAACTTGGTTAATAAGAGTGGGTTTATGTTGGTTTTAAGCAGTGCTCTTGGTGTAGGGAAACTGGAAAGCAACTGCATTTAATGGAGATCTTGAGGGGAAAACACTGATATTCCAGGTCTGTCTTTTTGAAGTGAAGGTGTTGAGCACATCAGTCACTTGCACCTGGGTATCTCCTACTTTCACAGATACCTTAAGATACAAATAAGGCCTCCGGGGATCTTAAAAAAGAAAGTAGATCCTTAAAGCCCGTTAGGAAGTTGGCACCATTTTGAGCATCTTGGTCCTCAGGCACTTCAGTAAAATTTGCTGTTTGCTGTTAGTCTGACAGATCTGGGCAAGGAGGGAAATGAGCTGAATATCCTGGTACATGTCTGGACGTTATTCCAAAATAATGAAATCAAATGCTCCTTTATTGATTCTTGGTAAATATGGTCCCTGGACCTGGAGGATCTGAACTGGAAAAGTGCTGGAGGCCGCTGGGTCTGGGAGCTGCTTGCATGACACTTCAAACAAAAAAAGCTGGGGCCTGTCCTGACCGTGAGGACTCGGAGCAGCCTCCCTGCACTTCATTAGCTGTGTTTGGTGCAAATCCACTTGGTGTTTGTAAAGACCCAGCTGTTTTCCAGGGGGGGAACAGCTGTCTGGTGAGACAGAGCGGCAGATACCCTATAGCCATGTGCGCAGATGGTTGTTGTTTCCGATGAAACATTTGCTTTTTATTTGTCAAATATGTTTCCTAGCAGATAAAAGGCCATCTCTCTGCCTGGATTTGTTTGCAGGGAGGCTTGAGCACTGTTTACCAAAGATGAGGCTGAGAAATGGCTTAATTAGCACGCGATGCGTGGTGGGAAAGATGGATGCAGAAGTAATTTTTGCCCGAGCGGCGTCGTGCTGACGTTGGTGGGAGCCGTGCTCTGCACCCACGGGCCGGGCTTGCGGCCGGGCTCGTCTGGCTGGGCGTGCGGGGCAGAAACCTCGCTGGGGAGGGCAGAGGCTGGTGCGAGGCCAAGCTCTGCTCCTGGTGATGCTTTTTTGTGCCAGCTCCCTCCTGCAAACAGGGTCCACCCCCGTCCTTCGTCTCGCCCTGGTGCTGCAGCCTGGCTCACGCCGTCTCTTTGCCTTTTTGCACATAATAGCTAACTTATTTTATGATAACTTATTTTAATGATGGGCGGCTGCAGGGGCCACTGTCGCTGTCTGCGCCCTGAGCTCTGCTGTTCCCGCAGACCCCGGGGCAGGGTCTGGGTGTGCGTTTTGGCTGGTCCGATGCAGCCCTGACCCACGATGGTAGTGAACGAGCCTTGCGGTCGGCCAGACGGACACGTGGCGGGGTTGTCATTATAAAACATGTCCCTCTGGGAAAGGAACTTACTTATGAGTGAACATTTGAGTGAGTCAGTGGATCCACATCAGCGCAGACTGGGTGCAAGTGGGAGGATGAGTCCTTCCAGGCCTGTGCGAAATCCCTGCCCAAATTGTGCTGGGAATGCCAGAAGATTGCAAAGGCGTTTACAGACATGCAATTGCTGCGTTTTAAGGGAAAGCAGCAAAAAGAAGTCACTGGAGAGTTAAAAATCCTCTACCACCTTTATTACATGGAGGAAACGTGGCATGGGATGAAAGGAAGAGCTTTATTTGCTGTTGAAGATGTTAGATTCCATGTGGTAGGCAACATCCAAAAATATGAAGTCACTTCCAAAAAACACAGCTGCTGAGCGAGCGCTATGATTTCCATATGCCTGGTTGTCCGAGAACATCTCGGTGGCAGTCTCGGGACAGGAATGCCGTCACGAGCACTGCTGAACTCTGCAGACCACTGTGTTGTTTTTCTGGTCGCGTTCAGCGACGCTATTTTGTAATGCCAGCCTTTTGGAAAAAAGACGTTCCCCTGCATTAGCACGTTACTGGCTTGTTTAATGACGGTTTTGCCTTTAAGGCATGAGATTGAGCAGACTTTTCTATAGCTCTGAAACTTTCTAGGCGTGCTTTAGCTCCAAAGGTGTGCTTCAGCTCAGGCTGTTGGCAAACGGAAGAAATTACTGGATGAAATCCTGGAAAAGGTGTTACACACGGGCTCGGCTTAGAGGGCCGTAGATTACGGGGTGGGATAACCTCCCGGGAGAGCGGGCGGGTGGAAGAGCAGCCCTGAGGATACGCTGGTGCTACTGGAAGCCGTTAGGAGTTGGCGTTTGGACACCGTGTCCCCAGCGTGTTTTCGTAGCTGCGTGCTGGAGTCTCGCTCCAAGGTACAGCGCTGGGTCCTCTCCCACTTGTGGGCTAAATTCTCTAATCATAACATTTATGTTTTCTATCATTTAAAACAGACCATGTATTCAGGTTTCACTCTGGGGGAGGAAAAAAAAATTTTCCTCTCCGCTCTTTCAGTGAAAGAGCAGTAGGATTTTTTTGTTTAGACGCTTGTGTTAAAACAAACATGTCAGCCACTGCTCGGGAAGATTGATCTATGGCAAGCGGAGCCCAGCTTGGCTGCCTGTGTGGTCCAGGCTGTACGTAACCTCTCGAAGAGCCCAAACACGCTCTGCGTGCTGCTCCGCGCATGGCAGAGGAGGCCCTGGCTGCCCCACGGCTGCGGCTGTCGGCAGGCGCGGGATATTCCCGTGCTGGGCAAATGTGCCACAACTGAGGAACTGGGTGGGAGATGACAGAAGTTTTGGGAATGAAGGTGCTGAACCAGTCTGACCATAACTTATACTGGAGTAATTGGGGGAGGAGAGGGAATATGAGTTCCCTGGTTTCATCAGCATGCTGGGTGGAAATCTTTGGCGGGGAGGAGAAGGACTGTGGCCTCGCTGGGGTGTAGCCAGCCCTGTTAAGGAGGGCTTCTCAAATTGCTGACAAGTCTGCAAAAACAAAGTTTGTGTGCGCTGATCGGAGGTTTACAAAAGGTCATTGACTTCAGTTACGGTTCAGCAGAAGTAAAAGCTGTGCTAGAGGCACTTGAGATGTGAAGGGTTTGGTGCTCTGGGCCAGAGAGGCGTTGCTTTCGTGGGCGCGTGGTGCCACCTCGCTGGCTTTCCTCGAGTGCCCTTTCCCTGTGGACACAGCCTGCCGCCGGCGTGCCCCGGCCCTGTTTGCCCGTGTTAACAGCTTCCCCGGAGCTGCGGCGTGGGCAGGTCGCGTGGAGCAGCGCTGCTTGCGGTGCGCTCAGAGCCGCGGCAGGTCGCTGCTCCGTTCTGGGGGAGCGATCCCGGTAACTGCGCTGGGAGCGCTGAGTGCTTCCGAGAAGGTGCTTGAGAGGCAGCTTGGGACGCTCCTCGAGTTTGCACATTGTGTAAGTGACTTAAATGTTCCAGATACAGACTACAGCCATAGATATGTTATATATGCTCTTTCAGTGGACTGTGCTAGCTCTCTGACCAGGTTTTATTTCTCTCCATTCCCTCCAGAAAGTCAAGTGCTTGTCTGGATCCTGTGTTTGCTAGCAAGCTGCTGGATTTATGTCTATATTGAAATTTCCCCTTCATGCAAACTGTGGATCTTGGGAGTTTCCTACAGACCTCAATGGATTTTGGAGCGAGCTCATAAGTGAGCAAATTGCTTCAATTAGTCTGTAATCCGTGAGAGCCAGCAGCAGCCTGCTGCACCCGAGTCGGAGCTGCTCCCCTCTGCTTCTTGCCTCCTCGTCAAATGCTGAAGGACTTTCCAGCATGTGATTAGTTTCTCGTGGAGAACAGCTTGTTTCTTTTCAAACAAAAAAAAAAGGAAAAACACATACCCACCCTCTGATTTGCCCTGTCAGATGTAGGAACTGCAATGATTTGACGCGGACGCGGGCGCGCTGGGCCCCGGCGGGCAGTGTGCTGTGCGCAGTAGCATGCCTTGGCTGAAAACCGCCCCCGGCAGGAAGCTTATAATGAAAGGGTTATTGAGCAAGGAACAGAAAGATTTAAACTAAAGTCACTCGAGAGTGAACAGCTGGCTTTGTTTTTAATTTGTGCTATCAAGAAGGGATGGAGGGGGAGAAAAAAAGGAAGTTCTCCCTTTGTCGGGGACATCCATGACCTTCGGGTGCTTAATCACTGCATTAACTGCTCACTTTTGACACTTCCATATCTGTAATGTCTCTTGTCTGAAAAGGTAGCAAAGTGCTTTAAAACTGTGGTTGTGAACTGAATCGCCACCCCCTCCCTGGGAGAAGCTGACTGCAGCCAAAGCGGAGAATAAGCGACCGGCCCTGGGAAGCTCAGCGCTGGAGGCAGGACCGGAGCCCGGGACACGGCCCTCCTCTGCGCTTGCTTTCCTGATGAGCATATATTTTATGGAGGCAGAGTATGTGTCAGGATGGAGGGGAAGGGTGGAAATCTGGGGCTGGAAGTGTACTCGCCAGCTTTTACCATGAATTAATTGTATTTGGCTTGCCCAGCTAGTATTCATCGCCTTGAGAGAATAGAGTTTTGCAAGACTGAACTATCCCAGCTCCAGCTGTGACGCTTCCTACCCCCGACGCTCCAGCAAAAAAACCTGTGCTTGATTTTTGAATGCGCTTTATGAGTACTAATGATCTTGTGCTTGATAGATGCCTGTTGCCACTGCATCCGTCCCCGACTTCTCCCCTCTGTCTGCAGCGTGTCCGGTGCTGCCTGGTTAACTCCTTCAGCCCCAGCTGTGGCCGCATTTCATGCGAGATCCGCATGTGCTGTGAAGCTTGTAAAAGTGGTGAAGGGCTCTAACGTGGGAGTCGCTCTGTCCGCGCGGGGTCCCGTCAGTGCGGCCTCTCTCGAGGGGAGCTGCCGTGTGCTCCGTGCTCAGCAGATTGCCTACAAGCTCCTGCAGTGCCGCCAGGTCACTGCTTCCCCAGCAGACGTGTCCCTATTGCTCAGGGTGTCAAACCGGCTGGGCAAAGGGGACAAGATTGCTCGGGAGCTCCTGCCTGAATGAGCTGCCTGCCCTCCTCGGTGGTCACGGGACCCGGCTCCTCTGCATCTTGTGGGTGATGCCAGCTCAGACAGCAAGCAGAAAACAGTGAATTATTTATATCTTGCTACTGAAGCTATTGCTCCTGGGTGATGGCTGTTTTTTCTCCCCTCCCTAGCCTGTAATGCAAGTAGCTTCAAAAGAAAAAACTAAAAATCCCACTGATAACCACCCCCCCCCCCCCCAGGGGGTTCTCCATGGTGGAAAAGGGAAAGATGTCTAGGCTTCAGGTTGATGGAAATCTTTGGTGAATCAAAAGAACAGGAGAAGCTGTGTGCTTCTGTGCTGTTTCTGCTCTCCTGCAAGTCTCTGGTGGGAACGGGACGAGGCACACTGAGGATGCCCACGCTGTGGGGTGGGAGGAGATATCACAGCCCTGTCCAGCAGGAATATTGTTGGTTCCTGCACCTTGGGAGCTCATGAGCTTTATAGGTGGATGTCAAGCAGCAGCTCTGTGCTCTTCTCTCATCACCCCAGCCAGAGCGATGCTCAGCTGCACATTCAGCAAGGAGGGAGAAGGTCAGCAGCAGATGAAGCAATGCTGCAAGGCCAGCTTCCCAGCTCCCCGAGCAAGGGAGAGGTGTCAGCTCCAGCAAGTAGCAGCAGTGTGGGCGCATCTGCAGCAATAAGACGTTTGGGTCCATACGTTGCTATGCTGTAAAGCCCTGATCCCTGGTGCATAGGTTGCGTGGTGTGAGGGGAGCATGCGGGGCTGTGAGGAAACGTGCAACTCCAAACCCCAAAGGCTTCAGGAAACCTTTGCTCTTACCTGACTCAAAACAGAGGCTTTAATTGCTCACTAGCACTGGGAGCTCAGTGCAGAGAGGGCCAGCACACCCGGCTGCCGGGGTGGCTCTTGGAGAGAGGAGATGCTCGTTGCAGCTGGCTGCCAGCTTGGGCTGCTGGAGCTTCCTAGCTGGGAGCACCTGGGAGCTGCCTGGTGAGCTTTGGTGCCCAGGCTGGTGGGGTGGGTGCTATTAACCCTTGTCTTGTCAGGCCGGGAGCCCCACGGGGCAGGTACGCCACCTCCACGAGTCCGCACGCACGTCCAGAGCGTGGGAGCGCGCTCGCTCATCCCCCGGAGCCCAGCCCACTCCTATATGATAAATAAATCTGTTTTGTTTCCCTTTGGAAGGAAAAGGGCTGAGGGCTTCCTAAAACCAATTGGGTAAATTGTTTATTGTACAAATTTCAATGAGGGTTTTGGAAAGGAAGTGGTCTGTAAGCCCTGATAAATGCTGCATGGCAGATAGCGGCAGGGCAGGGCTGCGGCTCCATCGGGGGGGCGTCGGGGCTGGAGCTCGCGGGCACGCGAGAGCAAGGAGCTGTGTATCACGGACCGCAGCGCCTGCTGGGGCCGCGGCTCTTGCCTGCCCTTCCCCAAAGCCTCCAGTGCTGGCTGCCGTCAGAGCTGGGATGCTGGGTTGGACGGACTTGCCTCTGACCTACAGGCACTGAGGAGACGCGTTCCTGGTAGTTATGTGCCTATATTTGGTGATATTGCAAGTAATGCAAATCGCCAGAGCCCGCTCTGCAGCGCAGGCAGCTGCTTCCTGATGCTGCTCTGAGTATCTGACTCAAAAAATGCTGATTTTGCTCATGGGTGAAGGAACAACCAATTAAGCAATCTAGTGACTGAAGTGATCACCCAAAATATACCCAAGTGATAATATTGGCAATATTACCCAAGGGATAATACTGGTACAAATGCTCCTTTCTTGGAGGGCCTGGAGGAAGCAAGAGCTCGGTGAAGAAGGACTGCAGACTTGGCTCCCAAAAAGCAGCATGGGCAATAAGTAGGCGGTTTCAGAAGCAAAGGCAGTGGCCTGGTTGGAGCTGGAGGTCTTGCATGCGTGTGGGCTTGCTGCTCTATTGCTGCAATAGGCTTCTCCTCCTAGAGCTCCTACAAACTGGGCATCTTGGCTTGCAGGTTAAATCCCAAAGACACCTTATTCCCCTGACCAAGGGCTACTTATGTAATTATGTGCCTCAAGCATGGTTCCAAATGAGATGTTACTTTAGCTGCAATAAGCATATATTATCTTCAAAGCCTTAAACTTCCACAAAGTAAGCTTTTAAACTGCATTAGCTTGAGTTAGGGTGTATTCAGAATCTGAAAATTCAGTGCAGAAAGAGGATGGTTCAGATGAAGTTGGAGCTGAAAAAGTTCAATAATAAAATGAAGTATAAAATTGATGTTACCTACAAAAGATTACTTTTTTCTAATGTTAAGAAGGATCATGGCACTTGGCCTAGTGCTTATATTCTAGGAACTGCAAACAAATACTTGTCCCAGCAATTGGGTTTCTATTGAAATAATGTCTCGTTAAAATGTAGGTAATCATTTGCAGTCACTATTATGTAAAAGAAAAATACTGGTTTGGCCAGAGCAAAAGCTGTTCTGGAAGATCTATGCGAATATTATAGGACGTTGATTTGTATTGGCCCTGAAGTTATTTATGTAATATTTTTCATTGTCGTATTGAAAATTATACATCATCCGTGGCTCAGTTTTTTCCTACTGTAGCTGAGAAATCCCTTGATAGTGGTCAAACTTCTCCTGAAGAAGAGGAAATAAGTGCCTGTTCCTGCAGACCTGGAGTGAAGAGCTGCCCTTAAGGGCCCGTGCGGTTGCGGCAGCAGAGGCGAGCTGGGCTCCTCGCGAGAGCGGAGCTCTGCGGCCTGGGGCGCGCGGGCTGGAGGTGGGTCTGCCGCAGCTGCGAGGGTCACTGCGCCGACCGCGATGAGCTCACAGGAAGCTCTGTAGTTTCTCTTGGTCCAGATGAGAGAAGTGTTTATGTAGGAGTGTCCTCCCCAGGGCTGGGTAATGGCAGCGTCGGAGCGCTTTCGCCTGCCTTTCGGAGGTAGCGCCGCAATCCCCCGGGATTGGGGCGGGAGGCTCGCAAGCGGGGCTCCTGCCCTCGGCTTGATACGGGAGGTGGAGGGGAAATGACTTTCCAAGTCACTCCCAGGAACTCTGCGTTTTTATGCTGAAAAGGCTTGGCGGATCACGCTGCCAAGTTGTTGGCTGGAATAGAAACTCCTTGGAGCTTGTTTTGCTGACAGGAGGTACTGGATGGCTGCGCTAGCTGCTTGGGAGTAAAACTCTTTGCTTTACAAATTTTGGGTTTTTTTGAGGACGCATTCATAGGGGGAGCGGGTACTCCAGTGGGGCTCCACAAAAGTAGTTATTTTACAGAGACTGAGCAGTGTGCGATGGCGCAGCCAATATAGTGTGCAATACCCGGTTGCATGTAGACATGTGCCTGTTATCCTGGTCAGGGAGCGCAGGGTTCAACCAGAAAAGCCAGGGAGCAAGTTCTACTATCCCTATTTTAGTTTTACTGGGACCGAGAGACCAAATACCTTATTGGAGGGCAGATGGTGTTATGGTAAAGGTGGACTTTCTATGTCCTCTGCCTCCCAATCCAGCAACGTGGCCATGAGTGAGCAGGAGAGAGGAGCTGGGAAGAGCTGCCATCTCGCCAGCCGATCCCCTGAGCGCTGGCAGGATTACGTCCTAAACCCCCAGGACGACTGAAAGCCCGGACGAGTGTTTGTTGTGGGGTTGCTACCGGAGGCTGTGGTGTAAGGGAGTTTCTCAGGCATGTTGGTGAGTCATTTGATATAGAAGGAGCCTGAGACCAAAATTACATATTGCCCCCTCGCCCAGCGGTCGGTCTTGGACAGTGGCTGCTATTTAAATCGACAGCAGAAGTGTCAATGTATCTGTGACATTTTTTTAAAGATGGTTGAGGAGCCCAGAAGCTGACAAATGACTCTTCCACTTCTCCCTGCTAATTTTGGATTAGCTGCATTTACAAACAGGTGCTGACGTGTCCCCAGGTCCCCAAACTCCGCAACGCTCTTCTCTCCAAGGCTTCTGACAATCCCACCCGCAAAGTGGGGAGAAACCAGCTAGCTCAGGCATGTGTCAGACAGCTACCGAGTGCAGGCGTGCTCTTGGTGTCTCGTCCTTCGTACGGAGACAGGTTCTTGGCGTCAGGCTTGGTGTCCAATGCTTGGCTGATCTTGTAGTATGAAGCGACAAGAGACCGAGCTTGTCTGTGAGCATGCCTTTCTATTAGGCAGTACTTAAACTTCAGCTTTGCTTAGCTATGCTGAAGCTTTGTGCTTAAACTGCTACTGAATGAGCAGGAGAGGCTTGTTCCAGCAAACACGGCCAGCTGCGAGATACTCTGTTTGCACAAATGTCCTGGGCAGCCCTTGCTGAGGTGCTCGTGTAAGATGCCTTATCTACAGTCATTTCTAGAAACAGCATGTTTATCTCCGAGGCATTTCCAAAGAAAATATTCTGTTTCCCCAGCTTTGCACTGGCAGAGTTTCTATGGAAAAGGAAAATGAAAACCAAACAGCTTCTTTTCAGGGCTTTTCAGTGCTAACCTGAACAGTGTCATCCAATGCTTCCTGCGCAGCTTGGTCCTCACTGACCATCACCCAGGCAGTCACCTGGCACCTCTTTTCCCTGCTAACTCTATGCCAGAAACTTTGGTCCAAACTTCCTTGAGGGAAGAGGTGATCAGGCCACTTCCAAAGCCCTGAGCTTCACTTCAAACCAGTGATTGCAACGATGAGTGTTGGAGGAGCTCTTGGCCCAACAAACAAGCCACGCTGGTCAGGGTGAGCCGAGGCAGTTTTCCCTGCAGGCTCCTCCAGCCTTTTGCATGGTCTGACTTATCCTCTCAAAGGCAACAGTAATTCAGAGCAGCTCATACATGGAGGGGAAGGCCTGGTCTGGGAGCCTCTGTAAGCACAGACATGACTCCCTCTGTTCCTAATCCCAGGGTGTTACTGGACCCCTGCCCATGTCTGCAGGCATAGCTCTGTATTTGGTAGGGTGTGAGCCTGGAAGTGTGTGTGGGAAAGAGCTGGAGCTGCTGCAACCGAGTCCTTCAGTTACAAGCAGGGTTCTGGAGAACTGCAACAAGGTCCCACCATCGTCATGCGGGAGAGTCCTGGACGCCTGAATGCAAAGCAGTGGCCAATTTATACACAGGGAAAAAAATATATGCATTGAGTTATTTCTAAAATGTTATTAAATCTTCAAGAAACTTAATTTTTTTTGCTCTTAACATGATTGTCCTGGATCCCGATTTTTAAATCCATGTAGAATCCTAACACCTGCACCTTCATAAATTCAGCAGGCCTTTCTTGTACCAGCCCTGAATGCTCTTTCCCATGGGAGCCTGTGTCCTCCCCAGGCTCCCGATGTTCCTCAGTCACCCAGCACTTGCCGTGAATTTGGTCCACAAGTTCAGCACAGTGACTATTACCAGTGTAAACATTAGGAACAAATTCTTCTTCAGTGGCTCTTCTGGATAAATGTAATCTACAAAATGGGTTGTCCAAGATATAATTTAGAAGGCTTATAGTTGATAATGTGCAGCTTTGAAGTACATCTATTTATCAGTCTCTTATTTTTTTGACTTCCTGCAATGCTTACTTCAATTGTAAGTAAATATTATTGGTGTAAGGCCAAAGATAGGAACTCCTTAAATCTATTAAGGTTTGTACTCCAAGCTAGAGTTGAAGATGCTAAAGGTGAGGGAGGACACGGATAAGAATTCAGAATTTGGAGAAGAGTGCCATGTCTTTGCCTAGCTTGCTTTCCAGGTTGCTTTACTGGATACTGATTGAAAGAGTCTGAAGAAAAATACTGCCTAAAATCAACATCCTATCAAGTAACAACGTTATGGAAAATGACTCCTTGGAGCTGCTACAGGCCTGAGCTGTCCTGGGAACTGCACGAGCATGAGAAGTCAAATGCACTGACCTGAATAAGAATGAGGCCATTTTGGGCAGCTGAAATTTAATGTGGTGCCTGAATAAAAAGGCTTTCCAGTTCACTGGAAGTAAATGTGAATAACTTACTGTTTCTTGGCTGAAAACAGTGTTAAGAGCAGGCAGCAGCATTACACAGCACGCTTTTCATTACTGATGTCAATTCTGATACAGTCCCACTGGGACTATAGAAAACTCTGCCCCATTATGCTGTAGAACAATAGGATCACCGCAAAAGAAAGACATCAAGTGTGAACGTGCCAAGCTAATTCCTCTCCAATTTCAGCTTGAACAAAAACACTCACGAATTAACATCCTCAAATCTTGAGGTGGTCAGAGTCAATATTCAGATCTGTGTGGTGTGGCTTTTTAATCCTCTTTCGTTAGGCCTGTATCCTAATTCCTGCAAGGATGGCATACCACTTTTCTGCCCTGCTGAAATGCCATTACATTAGTGAAATTGTGTTTTGGAGCTCTAATATTGTTTGAACACTGAATACCAGCAGTGACACTTTGGGCTATGATGCCAATCTGCCAAGCCCATGACTCTCATCTTCAGTAGGGGTGGTTGATTTCAAGATTAGATTGATATTTTATTTTTTTGAGTGGTGTTTGGATCAAGACATACTTACAGCATACATTTCTATGGACTGCTTCTTAGGACAGTACAGTTGTTAAGGAAATGCTGATGCCTTGTTGCCCAGATATTGATAGCCATTGGGGTTTTATTACTTTTATCAGTGGTAGTTCATGATAAAAATTCCAATTCCTCTTCCTGTGTCCGTTTTTGGAGAAGTTAACAGTGAATGAATGGTACCTATTTCTGTTTGTAAACTCAGCTGATCCTGAGTAGCTGATTTTTGCTAAGCTGCCTACTTGGAGATGGCCATCAGGTGCAGCGAGCACAGAGTTGGGCCCTTATTTTTTGAGTGGCTTGGTACAAGCACTTAGTTTCTGTCACTAAGAAAGAATACTTTTAGATCTTTCCCATTGGTTACTGAATACAAACCATCCTCATTTAACCATATCGTGAGGGTAATAAATACATCAGAGGGGTAAGCACCAGGGAGGAAGAACTATTTAAGCTGGACAATGTTGGCATGAGAACAAATAAGTGTAAGCTGGCCATAAATATACTTGGGATGAAATTTGGAAGAAGGTTTCTAGCTATCAGAGGAGAGAATTTCTTTCAGTTCAAGGAGTGTGGGGAAAAACTGAATTTCCTCTTAGATGGAGCTTGGTAAGTGTATATGAGGGATTATATATCCCAACTGCAGTCGGTTCTAGAGATGCTGTCCCAATCTGTTTCTATTTCAAAGGAAATATGCAGATTTTTGTCACCCTACTTCCATTAATTTTTTTTAAAGGACTTTTTTTTAAAGGACTTCGTGTGCAGTTCCTTGAAAACAATCAGAATTCTAGCTTTGGACAAAAGATTTCAGATTTTAAATTACTACTTGAATGTATTCAGAACAACTGAGAGCACTGACTGAAAAGCAAAGTTGAGAACAAATTACAAAAAAACCTAACTGGCATCATTCCGCATTTCCTATTTTCAGCACTAAAAACAGTAGGTCATTGGAAACTGGAATTTGGAAAGAAAATCATGTCAATACATAATAAACTGCAGGGAGAAGGTAATAAATCTTTCTTGTCTCACCTCTATAAACCAAATGATGAAGCTTTGAGGTTCTGCAAGGGCTTTGAGCACGGTTTGTGCTCAGAGCTCTTATGCCTCTTCTGCTTCTGAAATGTGAGACTTCTCCAATGGATGCAATGCGACTCCTGGGCGCGTTCGTGCCCCCCAGGCTGTGGTGTTGCTCCGGAGTGACTCGCCAGGGAAACGTGCAACGCAGCTGTTTGGGGTTCTCACTTTCTTCCTGAAGTTCACTTCTAAATCCTCGGTGTTTTCAGTAGCTTCTTCCTTTAGTGCTGTCCAAGAGCTCCTTCTCTCCCCTGGCATGAAGAAGCTCAGCAGAAGTATCCCAAAACTTTGTGACTTGGTGTGTCTAGTTCAGGACAGGAATATCTTTTCTTACTTCACAGCCTCCCAGTTCAGATCCTTGGGCAAGTCTGTCTTCAGTGTGAACCATCTTTCTTCTTCCTTGGCTCTTTGCCCCCACAAATTGTTTCCAGGCCCTTGGCAGACTGGTCACTTGGAGGGTCCCTGAGTGCAGCCCCATGGGGCTTGCCCTCTTGGTAAGCCCCAGATAACGCTCCTGACATGCCTTACGTGTGCATGCTTGCTTTTCTCCATAAAATGCCTTTGTTTGGACTGAACTTACACTAGAGCAAGCCAGGAATTTGACAAAACTAGCTTTTCATGGTGGGTGGGGGGGAAGGGGAGTTTCCCACTTCCTGAAGCTGAAATTTTGTTCAGGAGAATACTGTTTTCAGCTAAACTTTCACAGTATTTCTTTGATGCAGGGTGGAATTTCTGGGCAAAATTAGAAGATGAAAGCTCAAGTGAGGCCAAATTTTTTTGTTTTCTTCTCTCGAGGTTTGACTTGATCCTTTGTTGCATCCTAAAGGCATAACTGTGCCCGTGGATGATCTTCAATCTGCTCATAGCTGCTTTTTCCTTTCTTTTTTTGGAGGCCTTTAGTTGTGATCAGCCTTCTCCATTAGTTCTAAGTATCTTCATAATCAGCACTTTAATCTTCAGTTCTAGGAACTATGTGGTTTAAGACAGGGTGACCAAATGGTGTGGAACAGAGTGGCAGGAACCAAGTGATCTGCCCCGGTCCTCGTTTGTGGACCTTAGGGTGAAATTAGAGATTTTTGATATTCTCCCCAATAATCTGTCTGCTCCAATCTGCTCTGTCCCCCCAAATAACCCAGTTTCAGAAGATTTTGCTCCTCCTTACCATGGTATAGCAAATCTGAAACTGCCACTAAAATTGGATATTTTTTCTGAACTTATTCTAGCAGCATAGCTATAATGTCACCTGAAGATTTCTGTTTAGTAATATCAGAAATATGGAAACAGTGATAAAAAAGGATGTTTAAATTGATTTCACTGGCCTCTGCTACAGAGAACTGCGTGTACAAGGCGTTGCAAGCCCCTAGGAAAGCTGAAGTTGTTAGATATTTTGGTTATGCCTTTACAATCACATTTCCTCCCATGATATAACCTGGTTTTACTGCAACTCCTGCTTCTTTCTATAATCTCTTGTAACGGTCAAAATGATAAATTACCCTGCCTCAGAGATGTTTACAGTTCCCAGTGCACTGAGGGTGGAACAGATGCTGGGTGCTCCCATCTTCCAGTTCTCCAAAGATGCTATTACTTGCCATGGGGAAACTGTCGGCTGGTGACCCATGCTAATAAACAGTCGTAGGAGCCCCTAAGCAATGGGCATGTAAGCAGGGCCTCTGAGACTGACTTTAATGAATTCTTGTAGCCAGTTTTCCTCCCTTTCTCCCTCTCTTGTTTTTTCAAATGAACTGTAGGAATAAACTGAAAAGCACTGTATATGTTATAAGCCCACAAGGAAATGAGCCAGAAAGTGATAGGGTTAAGTCTGAGTTATTAAAGTTGGGTCATACCCTGAAGGAGGTTACAGCAAGATGAGCCAACATAAATATACACTATATTTCTGTCATATGTCTTTTTTAATACCCTGGGTGGCCTGCAGTCAATTAACAGGGCAAGGGGAGAAAACTAGAGTACAGGATTAATACAGGCTCCAAATCTAGCTGGTTGGAACCCAGTTCTCATTAACTGACTAATTTATACTCTTTCTCTGGACCAGAGTTTGATATCAGTGTGGTATAAATCTGGAGTAATGCCTCTACTGATGTGTCTTACTGAATCAAAGTCCCGCTGATATCAGTCTGTCCTTCCTGCCTCTTTCCTTGTTGAATGTTCTTAATCCACTAGATATCAAATGGAGGTTTTCACTCAAACAGGCAGCCCTAGTGATAAGAAAATCCATGCTACATTAAATGCAAATCTTGCACAGCCAGTCTGTTTTACAGGTTTTCTACATTAAGACCTTGAGCCTTGGATAACCTATAGGGAAGGCACACTGCGGTTTTGGAGAGGGATTCGTAATGCTGGAAGACATTACCATATTGGCCACGAGTACAGAGGGCGTTATCTCTTAAGATGTAGAGCCAAATCCTGTTTCTCATTAAAGTGGTGCAAATCTGGAAAATACTACTCTCATTACTTTCGCTCAAGGTTTGTTCCCAGTGTAATGAGAAACAGAGCACTGGTCCACAGGTTAAACCATCAGCCCAGAGAGAGTTAAACCCTACTGTTGTTCCAGGTGTATATGCAGGTGTAATTCTGACTTAGGGCAAAAATAAGGGCTGGAAAGGCAAAAATAAGGGCTGCTCTGTCAAAACCCTGAAGGGCGTTGCCTGTAGGATGGCACCCGTAGGCGGCCTTCAGGAAAGCGGAGCCCGTCCTCTCCCCTGCCCGGGACAAGTCAGGGCTGGCTCTGGAGGACGGGGTGGTGGGACCATGCTGTTGCCTCTGGTGGCTCTTGAGCAGGGCTTTGCAGCCCTCCTGGCACATCAGGCTGCAAGGTGGCCTTAGCGTAAAGCTCAGCTGGCTCTTGGGTTGATTCCAGCATGTTTTCGTGCTCCAGGTCTGTAGGGCTTTAGCTGCGTGATCCCTTCCCGGGGTGGGCTGGGCACCTCCGAGCAGCGCCCAGCTCTCCAGGGCCCGAGTGGCCCCAAAGGGCTCGTGGGCAGCCGGACATCAAAACAGTTTCTGGAGCTTAGCAGAAGCTCTCCCCAGGCAAAGTGCTGCTGCTTTTATTTTGTTATATATTTTGTTTTCTCTTCTGGCAGCAGCTGGAGGTCGGGCTCTGTGAAACGGCACCGCTTGCCGGAGGAGCGGCTACCGGGGGGATGCTGTGCTGGCCCAAGGGTGGTGCGGGGCAGCCGAAACGCAGGGATGACCTGCGGGTGCCGGGGGGGTTTCTTGCTGGCGAGGAGCCCGGGGCTGGTGCCCGCCTGTGCTGCGGGGCAGGACGTGCCGAGGGGGCTCCCCCCCCCTCCCCAGCCCTGCGCAAGCAAACAAACACCAGGGGAGGAAAAAGAAAACCCCTCCAAACCTCTGCTTGTTTTGCTTTGCCTATCGCAAATCTAAACACAATATTTTCTCATTCTTGGGCCCGTATCAATTTCTGACAGTACAATTGGCGGCCGGCGCCCGGCGCGCATTGTCCGGCGGCGCTGCCGAGGAAGCGGTGGCTCTGCCCCGCCGCCGCAAATATCCTCCCTCCCTCCCTCCTCCCGCCGTCGCGGGCGTCTGCTCCGCGGCCGTCGCGGGCCGCCGGACACCCTGGCACCAGGTTAGCGCTGGGAAAGATCCGCCGCGCCGATAAGGATGGGAGCAGCCTCCACCCCCAGAAATGTCCCGGCAAAAGCCCGATTTCCCCTCGCGCGGTGACGAGCCCCCTCGCTCTGCTAAGCGCTTGCAAATCCTGCGCTGGCTCAGGCTGCAAAGCAAAGGGAAAAGTTCGGAGCAGCCGCGTGTGAGAGTGGCCCTTCCCTGCCCCTGACACAAGGCAAAACCCCCCAGACTTTCCAAGATGCCACCCGCTCCATCAGGCTGGGATGCTGCTTCGGACTGGGTTTGCTGGGGTGGGGGCGGCTTTTTTGATGGGAAGTGCCGCTTGTTTGCAAGCCGTGCTGTAAGCGGTGTCCTGGTCCTCAGCAGGGACAAAGAAATCTATTATTTGCAGGGGAAGAAGGGTTTACAGAAAGCAGCCGTTTTCTAAAAGGCTGGAAGGAAAGACAGAGATAAGCAGAAATGCTGTTTCAGCTAGCGAGGGCGGCCGCGGGAGCGCGTCGGGCCGCTCGGGTCCTGCGGGTGGTGGGACGTGGGGGAGCGGGCTGGGGAGCTCGGTGCCACCGATGCCTGGGGTACACGGAAACCACTAAAGAAAAATGGCTTGAGCCTCTTTTAGGGCTTTGGGGGGGGGGGAAATATGGTCCCAGGACTTTCCCTCCCGGTGCTGCGTGCCTACGGAGAGCCCTGGTAATGAACACAGCAGGGTGAGAGGGCGCGTTGTCTGCGTGTGGTGGCTGGTAAACTGAGGCACAGCTCGTCTTTGAGATGACAACGATCCCCAAGGGTCAAAACCGGGTGGATATAAGTGATATTGAGCCGGTGGGGCTCTGTTGCCCAGACCCCCCTCTGCCCGGGTGGCGAGTCTCCCCGCGGCGTGACGTATTGCTCAACGCGAGCGCTGGCACGGGGCTGGGACCAGAAACCAGATGACCTGGCCCCTGTCCTCAGCGTTTGGCACTAGGTCCCCGTAATACCCAATTTTCTTGCTAACGGCTTGGGACCGCTTTCCTCCGGGCGCAGGCGGTTGTCCGTGCGGCCGAGCCCTGTGCTGTTTGTCTCCGTGCCTTCGCTCCCGCGGGACGTGCCAGCAGCCGCCGCTTTGGCGGAGAAGAGCCACCTGGCTTTGCGCAGAGCAAAGCCACAGGAGCAGGCTTGCATTAAGGGTTTTTTTCCCCAAGTCCAGTATAAACAGTCTCCGCTCTGATGAACACGCTAACAAATCAAGCCCAGCCTCAGCGACCTCGCCACGAGGAGCTGGGTATGATGCACGTGCAAGAAATGTCCCTGTGACGCTGGGAATCCATCACGGTGCTGCGGAGTGAAGCAGCATCGCCTCGGGCTCGTCTGCTAGCTCAAGGCCGTGCTTGGGGCGTGCTCGTCCCTCCCACGGGCGCTGCTCCCAGCCTTTGCTTTAACCCTGGCGAGGCTCTTGGAGACCTGCTGTCTCGCTCACTTGAGCAGATAAAAACCTTTTCAGTGCTGCAAAAGTTTGCTGGTGGTGGCAGCGGGTACCAGGCTATGGTTCGGCTGCAAGTGGAGATGCGGTCATGCTGTGCAAGTGCATTTCACTATGACTCTTTATTTGCACTGTCCGCCGTGGAAGCAGCAAATTGCAGCAAGCGCGTAGCAGCCGTGCGTTTCGTTGCCTCTGACACGTGCRCTAGGAAAAGCCGTTTGTCCTGGCGAAATGGCTCCACTCGAGGCCTGGCACAGCCTGGCTATTTTGACTTAWTTCGTCTGTCCTGCTAAACAGCAAAAAGCAAAGCTTCTGTTTAAATACCAAGCTGAATTATTTTATGTGGGGAATTCACCGAAGACGGGATGATTCTGCTTACGCTGGCTCCTTCCAGCAGCCAGAGAAGGGACRTGCTSTTRCCCCAGCCAGGCTGCTCCTGGGAGGGATAAAGTGGCCGATGGCTTTGGGCAGCGCCGGGCACAGGAGCGGACGAAACCCTTTGCCTGGGGGTCCTGTAACTTGCCCCTACGGAGCCAAAAACGCAAGTCCCAACCTGGGCTGGCCCCGGCTGAGGTCCAAACACGCTGTTCCCACCAGCTCTCTGTAAACAGAGGCTAATRTTTCTCATGCAGCTTTTTCCAGCAAAAAGCGCAGATTTGGCCACGCCAGGATGTTTTCTGAGCCTRTGTTGTGTTTGCTGAAGCTTTTGTTTAGATTTTTAGGGGGTTCTTTTGGTCTAAAAATAACTTCAATGTCTTCTTCGAGCCTTTTCAAAATGAAAGCGTTGCCTCATTTTGGGATGGAGGCTGGTGGAAACAGCAGCTTCAGCAGTTCCTTCAACTGAGGAATTAAAAAAAAGAAAGAAAAACCCTAAAGCCACAAAATTTCAAATGAAATGTTTGGATTTGTCAAGCAAATTTTTCAGTCAGCCCAAAATAAAATTTCCAGATTGCCGCTCTCCTCCCAAATTTAGACGCTGTAGTCTGCACTAGCACACGCTGGGACAGAAGGGGCTGTTGCCATATTAATTCCTCACTAACTSGATAGGTGTGCTCAGATTTTACTTTAATGATCATTGAATTGTTCATTTGAATTTTCCTTCATGCCACCTCCTCTTCAGTCCTTAAAATTGCTYGAGGCGAATACATGGTGGAGGAAAAGCCCTGGGCAGGAGCGAGCCAGGGTCGTGTGCTCCACCRGGGACTTGGGCAGGCTTTAAGGGCTCAAACGTGGTTGCCATGGCCAGTGCGCTGGTGCCGACCCTCTGTGCAGGGTTCAGCCTYCCCTTTTGAGTGAAATTTGAGTTTTGAGCTTGTTTAGTCTCCGGGATTCTTGGGGGCTTTGAGGAGGATTGCCACTTCTGCTCCTTTATTTGGAGAGGCTGCTGGATGCTTTACGAGCAGCAATAACCTTAGAGCTCCCCATTTGCAGCAGAAGTTCTGTGTAAATGGCAATTACGTTTTTGTGTGTAACTGTCCATAACGGGAGGTGGAAAAGAAATGCAGAAAGGGAAATCGAATACAAAACCCTAACTGCGATTGGGAAGCRTCTTAGTTATTTGTGAGTTATAAAAAGGGGAATGAAGAAAGCGTCAGGCTAGTTTAACGCAGCAGAAGGCTGCACAGACTGTGCGTGCCTTGGGTGGCCGTGCCGCGGTGCCCAGCGCCGTGCAGAGGTGCTGGTGCTGCGGAGCAGCTGTGCACAGCTGTGTGCAGCTGGCAGTGCGGGGCGGCCGGGGGAGTCCGCAGGAGCCGGGCAGTGGTCCCCGCAGGGCAGGACGCTGCCGACATAGAAAGCGTTAGGACGGGTTGTGCGAGTCAAGAGCAGCAGAGACTGTGATCCAAGATCGCTCCTGCTCTGAAAGGCAGCTGGGTAAAACTGGCTCAGCAAAACTCTGGTTCAAGAGGTTTTCTTCAAAGGTACATTCGGGACCTGTTTCCTATTTTAAAAATCTTGTTTTTGCTTTTCCTTTCCCTTCTGCTTGTCCTGCTGCTGGTGTCACTGGTGGGGCGGGGAGCTGAGGTCCCTTCTGACTAATCCAACTCCGTGAAAGCAGAGCTGTGCTGCRGCTGATGGGGCTTTTGCTATAGCCGTGCGACTTGCCAAGGCTGCAGGGACAACTGTGCCGACCCSTCCTGGGACCCCCAGAGCCCAGCGAGCCCATGGCTTGTACCTGGGGCGTCCGGCCACGAGGCAGCTTGGGAAACATCCTGCAGCTGCACTGCAGGTGGGACCGAGCGGCCGGGGAAAGGACGGTCCAGGTCATGGAGGGAGGAAATCAAGTTCTGGGTGTCTTGTGTGACCYTGAACAACTCTTATAGCCAATATAYGAGATTTCCCACCCACAAGCGCCTTACGAAGCAGAGGCATTAAGGTGGCGATGCTAATGTCACAGGGCCTGGGGAGGGACTTCCACGAGACGTCCTGGTCAGCACTGTGRATTGACGGCATCTCTGTGCCGCTCTCGAAATGCCCGAGACAGTTTCAGCCCCAGCAAGCTGAAGACCAGGTCTGGGGAAAGTCCATCGCTGTGGCCGGTGAGCCCGGCCCCAGGGGCTGTGATTTGTCCGGCTCTTCCTGCGCTGGCCCCCTCGAGCCGGCCCGTCGTTAACCCTGATGGACCTCGGCTCACTCGGTTAGATGGACGCTGGCTCCTGAGCAGCGCCAGGGCGGTGGGACAGGGTTTGTGGTGTTAATGGTTATAAATCATGAGTGCTGAACTGAATCGACTCCCTAAAACTTTCCTTGGAGCCCTCCCGCTCTCCGCTGGGGGAAGCCACGTGGTGCACGAATGCAAACTGCGCAGGGCTGGGGGGGATCGGACTTGCTCAGCTTTCAAGCTTCACAAGAATTTGGATTATGCTTTCCATGGAGAGAGAGAGAGAGGAAAAAAAATCAGTATTTGCTGCTGTTTGGCAAGCGGGAGAGAAGGGGCACGCGGGCCAGCCCTGCAGTCCTCCCCTCTTGCGCCGCACCACCAGCAATCTTGCTTCCCCGGAAGTTTTAAAAGAAATAACTTGTCTCAGCACTTCATTTGGCTGCGAGCTCCTTTGAAACAGGCTTGTGAGCCTGGCTTTTAATGAGCTGAGAAAGCTCGAGGTCTTCTGCACCCAGGCTTGATGTCCACCAGAAATTCAGCTCTTTAGCGATACGTTTCGTGCAAGCAAATCAGAGATTCGAGCAAGAGAAGGGCTCAGATCCCCCTGATGCCGCATGAGGAGGGTGCCCTGGCGGGTGCTTCTGCGCAAGGAGCACGGGCACGGCGTGGACACTCGGTCCCCTCCACCCATCCCGGGCTTGGCACTGTAGATCCCTAATTTTGGAGCTTGGATTACAAGCAGGGTGCTGCGAATGCTGAATCAGCTGGCAACGGGATGGGAACGAGCCCGGCCCGTGCGTCACTGTGAATCACATCCGCTGCATCCAGGGGTGCATCGCTGCCCTTTGATGTGCGCGTTCTGTATGATTCCTTGGGAACAGCTTCCCTTAATTAAATTAAAGGAAAAGCATCACTGGGGCTTGGAGCCTCGGCGAGCAGGAAAAGCAAACTCAAACTATAAGCATTTAAACCCCTTTCTGGCAGGACACACTGAGCTCTGCTTCATGCAGCCAAGAGTTCCCACGTGGCGCAGAGCGTTTGCAAAGACACGATGGAGCTGGTTGCAAAAATTGCCTTGACATGTCTCTGAAATGGCCAGAGACAACCAGCAAAACCCCACACCTGCTCATGCAGCAGCTCTGCCATCTCCAGCAGGGCTGTGAGACCCCCTCCAGGATGGGCGATTGCTGCACGTGGTCCCATCTGGGAGCCATTGACAGCATTCAGCAAAGTCCCAGCGATTTCAATTGGCTTTTACAGAAACTCGCAGGCAAGCCGATATGCTAATTGACCAATTCAGCAAAGCACTTAAGCACATACTTGAAGCTAAACAGCTTTTTAAGTGCCTTTATGAGCTGGAGCCAAGACCAGTGAATGCACCAGATCCTTCTTCCTTGGCCTAAAATCAGCAGCGACCTCGACATGGTCCAACGCAACGGCCATCTTCAAATCGCTGTTTTTCATCCTTTCTTGCCTGAGTCAGAGAGCTGAGTTCAGAGCAGCTAAACATGTTGCTTTTGTCTGCTCGTGGGACCGCATCGTGCTGGGGACACGCCATGTCCCTTGGCCACCATCCCCAAAACGAGTGCTGCTGCTCTAAAACCCTCCCTGCACGCTGTGCTTTAACCCTCATATCCAGCTGGCTTTTGTCCGTGCTAGTGATCCACTCTTTCTTTTTTCCTAAATTTTTCTGATCCTTGCAAAGCTCATTTGAGCAGTTTAAAGTGAGGCTGTAGGTCATGAATGTTCATGCATTAATGGATACAAGCAAGGGGGAGTTACGCACCTCATCTGGACCAAAAAATGATAAATGGGTTTTCCTCTAGGATATTTTATTGTCAGTGATTAATTTCATTAATAACTGCCTGCACTTTTCTCTCGACCCCGTGATTTTTGTTTGGGGTGGTGGCTTATTTTGYACACGAGGTTCTAGGAGGCAGCAAAGGCTACAAACGCAGCTGTAAATCCAAACTGTCAGAGGTCTGTGCCCAGTTGTGAAAACAGAAGAGAGAAATWATTATGCTGTCCAGCTTGTTGGCTCCCTTTTTCTTCACTTGAGGCAATTTCCTTTTGCGTTTAGAGTCAAGCCGTAGAGGGGGACGGTTGCTGGAAGGGGAGCTTTAGCTGAGACACCGATCGCATTTCTGATCTTGCCACTTTTGGCATTACGGGTTATTGACTTTAGTGTTTTTTTAACCAGGGAAAAAAGTACATAAACTGGGAATGGAGATTTACTGGGACTCCCGCAGAAGACCCTTTTTGGTATACTTTATTTGGGATATGTTGACAAAAGTGTGTTTTTGCCAGTACGGGGCCGAGACATCTCCTGGCGCTCGGGGGCGGGCGGCTACGCGTGCTCGGGCTGGGAACGGCCGCTGGGAGCGGGTTTTGGGGAGCCGCGCCGGGAAAACGCCACTCCTGCAGTTAATTTGGCAAGGCCAGACGGAGCCTTTCATCACCCCTGTTGCAACAAATGAGCAAACACCGATAAAACCAATCTAAAGAAAAGCGTTTGGTGAGGAAAGAGAAATGGAACAACTCATTGCCAGTGAGTAAAGGAAAATAAAACCAAGGGGGCTTCAGGGATGCCAGAGCAGCCCCTCGGCTGAGCCGTGCGGCTCCTACGGGGCCCGCGTGGGTTGTGTGGCTGCGGCTCCCAGCTGGCTGCAAAACATCCTTTCCAACGCGTATGCCTATGGGGACGTGTAAATTAAGGTGGGGGAGACAGTCTGGTTGAGCACGCGGCCCTGATCCAGATGAAGATGATGACTGCTGGCTCTGCTCGGGTCCCTGTCATCGCCCCTCTCGCCTGCACTTGTAAAATGCTCTTAACTGTTGACACTCGGGTTATATTAGCTGCAAATCCGGGAGGCAGAGGAGACGCCGTGCCTGCGTCGGAGCCCGCAACGGGGCTCGGGGGCCGGCCCGGGAAGCGGGGAAGGACGCGGCGAGGTGAGGACGGGGGCCCGGGGGCTGCGACCCCGGGGGCTGCTCGGCGCAGCGTGGTTCCAGTTACTGCRTAATTCCCGCTGCTTTGTGCAACTTCTAGGAAGAAAGCTGAGGCCTGGTGGGATGCTGTGAGCAGGGCTGTTGCGGCATCGCTCGCCGCCAGCTCTCCTCGCCAAATCCCTCGCCTCCCCCAGGCATGCAGAAGCAAGCCTGTTTCGGGAGCTTGGGCTCCTCAAGCGCTGCATGCAGCTGCATCGCCGCGATTGCACGCAGCCACCCAGGACGCTCCTGCAGCTCAGAGTGCGGTTTGCTTTGTGGCCCACTGGTGAGGCTTGTCTGTCCTGACCATCGCCTCGATACTGGCCATGCTGGATTGCTTTGGATGCAAAGACGAGATGGACAGAGTTATGGAAGGAGAGCTCAGGGCCACGGGCGAACGGCGGCGTGGCACCCACCACCATCYACGTGCCGCCCTCCTTCTCCCCTGCCGGCTTCGATGGGCCAAACAGATGGTTTCTCACCAGATAATTCTGTGACTGAATCGGTTGCCTTCAACCTGCTTCTTATGGCACCAGATTATCACATCTGGAAAAAGCCTGCCTGAAGCAGCAGGGTGGTGGGAGAGGGTCACCCACCACCAGGGACTTTCCATCATCTGCGTGTTGGGTCAGAGCAGCGTTGGCTGAGGCAGAGCACAGCGGAGGGAGCAGGGTCGGACCCGCTTCGAGACCAGCGTGGGCTGCAGAGGGCATCACCGGCCTCCTGCAGCTTTCATCCCCCTGCCTGCTTTCCTAGCGCTGCCAGCAATCCCGTTGGTCCTGCAAAGCCCAGCRCAGAAGCCCTCCTGAGCAGGCGCTGGCCAGGATTATTTGGGGGCAAAGCAAGGGGAAATGGCCTCTTCGCTGCAGCCTGTCCCAGCGAGTGTCCACTTTGCCGCGGTGGCTGGAGGAAGCCCACCCCGCTGCCTAGGTGGAYGCACACAGGACTGGGTGATCTGCAAGCCTGAAGCCTTCACCCACTCTGTGTCCAAGCCCATGTGGTGGACGCTGTTCTCCTAGAGTAAGGAGAGTCTTTTCCTTGCTTTGATTCAATCCACCTACCTGGGTTTGCAGAATCAATGTCAGACTGCAAAGCRAGCAGGTCTTAGGCTGACACCCTGACAGCTGCCCATCACCTGTCCAGAGACACATGCGAACCGGCCTCACARTAACTTGTTTATATATATATATGTATATGGAATTACTAAGAAAAAAGTTAGTATTTATTTATTAAACAGTCTCAAGCGTTGCTATTGTCTAATCTGTTGGAAAGTGCCAGCGTTGCAAGTTTAGCCTTTCCTGGGCTAAGAGGAATGAGTGCATTACGCAGAATTTCATGTTTCTTCTCTCAATTTGTGGTTGTTGAGTTCAGCAGTTTTTTTGTGTTTTAAGGAATGATTCACTTATTTTTGCTCAGGGCTAGTTCAGTTTCAGCTAGGAGCAGGCCAGGGAGGATATGGGTTTGGTTTTGCAAAACCTCATCAGTGACTTTCAATTTGCTAATCCAAACCCAGAACTAAAGGGTGGCTTCCATCCAGCTTCTAATTTATCTAAAATCAAATGATCTCAAACCAAAGTGGAGGGCTGGGCACATGGTTCTGATTTTAACCCTCTCTTGCTCCATCTTCTCTTTCCAGACAGAATGAGCAGGAGTTTTTCTAAATGAGCTCCAAATGGCAGAAGGCTTTAGATGGCGCCTGGTTGAAGCACTGCCCTGCCAGGGTCGTGTCAGCCCCCTTCGCTGCTTCGTGCTGAGCGGGAGCCAGGCCGGAGGGCGATGCTCTTCCCCAGCGTCGGAGGTCAGGCGGATCCACTCTCCATCGTAGTTTCCCAGCTCAGAAGCGGAGGGATGGGGCTGTTTCCATGTCTTTAAATCTCTGCTGGGAGGTGAGGTGCTTTTTTTTATGATGATGTTTTCAAGCTGGTTTCATTTTTTGTGCAAAACTCAGCTGTAAACTGCTTTGGAGGTAAAAATGCTAGAAGTGAGTCTCTGGGTGGGACAGTTTTGTGTCTGGAGCAGCACGGTGAAGTCTGAGGTTCATGATAGTCGCTCGCTCATGCGCCAGCAAGAGGACCTGTCTGCCTTTAATTACCCAAACATCCCCCAGAAGTCCCAGCRCGAGTCCTCTCCCAAGCCCAGCCCTGTCCCCGGGTGTCACTGGGCAAAGGGCATGGTCCCGCYTCATGGCTGGGAATAAGGCCTCGGCGAAGGAATAGTTTGCCCAAGGAGACGCAGCAGAGCCAAACATTGAATTTGGGATTTCTGGCTCTCGATCTGCTCCCTCAGATGCAAGATAACCTTTCACCGCCGGCGGGGGGGRATAGGAGAGGGTTGTGTTTTCCCTATGCGGTGCCATGGGAAAACTCTACGCTCCGGCACAGGCAGACAGTGCACAGCACGAGCCGTTTTGGCCCCGTGCTGGCGTGTCTCCGGTGGACGCTCTCCTGGTTTTACRGGGAGCAGAGCCCTCCCCACAGCCGGCACCCGCGGCGGGGAGCGAGKCGAGCAGCAGAGTTCATGTCAGAGGATTTGATTTCCACTCCGGCGGAGATCTCCGAGAGCCTCCGAAACACAGAGCTTCGCTGTCTGTGACCGAGCATGAATTGAACATCTGGTAAAGGTTAGGGTCAAACATATAAATGGGGGAAGCACAGCACATTTCATTAAAATGCTCAATCTGTGACGTCAATTGAACTGATCAAGCCCTTCTGCGTTGCAGTCGGGGAACCATTAACTTTATCCAGTGGAGAGTGTTTATATGGAAAATATGAAGCCAGGAAGTTTCTCCTGATTGTGATATTAAGGCTATCAAAGTAGCTGGTTCTCTCTCTTTTTTTTTTTTTTTTTTTTAACTTTGTGTTGCTTTTCTGCCCAATTACCATAACACYGGCCTCTTTACTGGCCCCGAGCCATGCTGTTTGCCCCGTCTCAGCCGGTCCCGCTGCCACTGCTGCCTTTTCCCTCCCATGCACGCAGATGCCGCAGAAGCCCCTGGCTCTGGACTCGGTGCTCACATTTTGCTGAGAGCGTCCTACAACACATGCACGTGTTGGCCACGGTCCAAAATACACTTGGAAGAATTAAGATTAGGTTTAGGAGCGCAATAAAAAATAGCTTCCATGGGAACAAAATTTCTGCTCTTGCAGTTGTTTAGAAGTCAARACAGTATGGATAAAACCACATGAAATATCAGGGGATCGGTTGTGACACCCCTGGTGCCCACAGAGCACTGGGATTTGTGGATCTTTTGCGTAAGACTTTCAAGGCTTTACATTTTTCTCCAGTAATTCTGGTTCCTTCAAAGCCTGCTCTGTTCCTGCCAGGAAGGCGGCAATCTTGATTTTTGTGCTGCAGAAGAAAAAGCTGCCATTGAATGACTTGATTATAGTGTCTGGCTCCTGGAAACCCGACCGGTGGTGAAATTGAAAGCGTTCATTGTGGGAAACTCCCCTCCTCACCGTCTCCACCTCTTTATTCAGCGCTAAAGCACAGCTCTCCCRTGGAGGCAGCTGTCTCACCTGGGCAGTGCGGCTGTATTTCATGTGTGGTTGGCCCCGTTTGAGCTTCTTCAGCTAGGGCAGGTGGTACCTCCTGGAGGCCAGATGCTAATTGGGAGGCTGAGGTGCCTCCTCTGGCTTTTGGAGGTGGTGAGCTATGGATCTCCTGCGCTTGGACCATGTGCTGCAGGTCCTCTGCTGCCGCAGGACCAGTCGCCTCAGCTCGCTCAGGGCAACAGGGCTGGGGAACACTGGGTGAGATGAGATACCTGCTCTCTGCCTGGCCTTGAGGAGGGTGGAAGGGAGATCGCTGGCTGGATGTTTGGCCTGGTGGGCTCCAGCTTGCTCACAGCAGTAGGCTGTGGATCTTCATCTGCAAGGGTAAAATTAGACCAGCTACTTTCGGTGCCTCTCAGARGACCTGTGAGCGCTCTGCAGCTCTCTGGGGTGACACTACCCCATTTAAGATCCTAAGACTTATTCCAGGAAAAACAGAATTATGGGAGCTGTCTCCTTCCCTTTTGCTTCCCAGGGTATTTGGCGAACAAGAGGATGGGGAGGAGAGACGGGCCRGCGAGTGGGACTGGGTGTTCTTCTCCCTTCTCCCTTCTCCCTCTGTTATTCAGGAGACTTAACAGCTCTCGGTACCTCACTGCCAGTCTTGGATTTCACTCTCGCAGCAACTAAGATCTCACAYGAAGTTTATGGCTGTGGTGGGCACCGAGCTTCTGCGTCCTGGATCCATACATGTGAGTATCGTTCTCCTTTCAACCAGTCCCTTATGTTCTTCTTAGTTTTCCTGCCATCTACCAAGAAGTTTTGGTCCCTTGTCTTAAATCCTGTGTGTGTATTTCTGTTGCTGATTCTCCTAAATTGGTCTTTTCCTGAAATCCTTTTTTCTTAGAGAGAGAGTCAAACACGCACCCTCCTCCTTCCCCCACAACACACRCACCTTGACAGTGCTAGTCCTGGGCCAGGTCAGCCTTGGCTTTCTTGGAGAGAGGCCTCCAGGGCAACTTCTTCCTTCATTCGGAAGGGGGCTCTCTGTAGGGTTGTTTTCTTTTCTTAAGTTGAAAGAGCTTTTGTTTTACTTCTGAGCAAGCCCTTTGCTTTCAGTGACCTGATCTCAGGCGCACAAAGCAGCTGGGAAAACAAGAGAGCTGTAAAAGCAGCAGTCCACCAAAGACTGGACCAGCGGAAACCATGAGAAAAAGGGGTTTCTTGCCGTGCAGCTGGGTGGTCCACATGGACCCTGGGTGTCACAGTGTGGGTCTTATGAAACTTAAAACACACCCCTGGGCACAAATATCCCCCCTACAGGCTCAGGTATCTCATTTATCTCCTGCTATGTCCCAAGACTTTGCCTAAAGCCATATACTGCTTCTTTAAAGCTTTGTCTCTGGTGAAGCTGCAGGACTGGTAACAGTGGGGTGGCTGCTGTTTGCCACCTGATCCGCGGAGCGTCTGAGGAGGTTTCGTCCTGGGATCTGAAAAACGCCTTTCAGCCTGGCTTTAATGAGTCCAGGGCGTAATGAGCAGGGTGTAAGGCAGGCTTGGCCAGGGGAGACCTCTCGGGTGAGCAGAGAGGAGCCGTTGCAGTTAGCTTCTCCCTGCCAGGAGGAAAGAAGAGAGAAGAAAAAGAGAAACATCTTTGCTAGACAGCACTTACACAGGCACTTCTGGATGGAAACATTCAAAACAGTCAAGCTTGGATTTTTTTTGTCTCACAAGGGTTTTGGGGGCAGCAGCACTGAGTTAGCAGCAAGCAAGGCCTTATCAAGGGGACAGCTAAGCCGTAGGCCTACGAACACACACACTCATACACACGAGCCATTCCCTTTAGCACTGAAGGACTGCCCATGTCTAAAACGGGATGTTGTGTGCAATTGCTTTGCGGCTCGGGACGAACCATCGGGGTTGGAAGGTGCTGGCGTGGGTCGTTCTCTGCCTGTCTGTGTCCCCTGAAACGGAGGTGAGGGGGAGATGGGCAACTCCTCTCCCCTCACCACTGCTGAGGTGCTTGAGCATCCATTTGATGAGGCGGCATGAACCTATTTTCGAAGACATATGAAGCTCTTGAGGTCGTGATCCAGGACGGGTCAGCCAATGTGCTGTTGAAAAAGCATTACCGTATTCAAAGCGAAAGTGTGTTTTCTCCTTTGAATCTCAGCAATCAACTGAAGTACTTCCAGACCAGAGCCAACTGTTTGAAATAGGATATTTGATTTGTTTTGCGTCGTTTAGCACTAGGTCTCCATGATGTCTAAGCAGAAAAAGAAGGGAAAGGGGCCAATTCTTTCAAAGTCAAAAAGGATTTGCCAAGCATGAGGATATGCTTTTGCTTTCTAATTAGATGATCTGCCAGAATAAGAACGAAAACAACACTTGGCTGCACTTAGTTTACAGAGGTACTGCCCAAACCTGGACAACACCAGCTGTGGGGTTCAGGCTCTTCGTTACCGGGAGTGGGTCAGACATCACTGACCAGATTTAGCCCTCACGTAACCCAAGTGCAGTCAGTCCAGTGACACCAGAGAGGAGGCTGGCATGCACCAGCCTCATAAAATTTTCCTTTGGTTTGATTACGTCTCTGCTTGAGAGTATGAGAGTCCTGCACAAAATGGGTCCAYGTGGGCAGCGGCTGCAGGGCTGCTGAAATGTGTCACTGACTTACGGTCAGAGTTGGCATATATCTAAGGGTTTGACTAGAGCATCTCCATCCCAGGAAATTATTGATTATCTGGGGATAATTGTGACCAAGATTCATTAAACATTAGAGAAAAGACAGGTTTGTTCTATCAAATTGAAAATAGATGTCCTTATGCAGTATGGCACTCGGCCCAAGACCGTAAATTGTYGTAGCTAAATAAATATCTTAAATAACGAGTAATTGAGTAACCCTTTCCACAGGATGACCTATCTGTCACAAACGGTGGATTTAGTGCCTGTAGGATTTAAATCTTAAGCTTTCAAAATTTCCTCTTTGGCCACCTTTGCTGCATTAAGATTAAGCGTGCTGCTCATCAAGAGAAGTTGCTGAGCAATTGGCTAAAAATGCTAAAACTGTTCTCGAAACATCATGTGTCAGTTTTGCTTCTGGATTGTCTCTACTGAATGGCCCAACATACAATTAAGTGCTAGTGCTACTGAGTAGTTAATTACTTTATGGCATAAAGTGAAGTAATTTTATTCACATGTGCATGAAGTTGGCCATCTGCTTGAAGATCTGGCAAACTGAGACCTTAACAGTCACGTGGAGGTAGGAAAAGTGATAGTGTTTCTTTACAAGATTTTTTACAGCGATAAAGTAGAAGCAAATGTCARTTAAAACTGGAGTGTGCCTCTGGCTGCAACCATAGCTGACAAGGGACCTTAGAAACAAACATTTATCCATTTGCATAACTTTAGTACTATGAAATCACCCCTTTGGATTCAACATATTGACTTGTGTGCTAACATAGCCATCTGGCTATGTTACTGTGGAGCTGAAATTTCTTTTGTTCTCTGCGTTTCAACCTCAGTTCCAGGCTGGAGTGGATCTCAGCTGAGTCATCTGTATACTATCAACCTATGAAAGTGTTAATATTATCATTTTTCGGGAGAAGCAACCCAAAAGATCAGTGCAAAACAGCCAGAACTATAGCTATTGRACTGATTTTTCAACAAGCACGTGCAAACCTATGAACGGTGCGGGATTTGAAAACGGAGCCATCCTTTGGCAGAAGTTCACACAAACCGAGGTCTGCGAAGCATCCCAAGGCTTTTGGCCAACGGAACGAAACTCAGCCGTCCCGAGGAAAGCTCAGGGCAAACGAGCTCTCATTTCATTTTTTGACTGTGAATATTTTCGCGGTCTCCTTCACAYAACCTCCATTTTCCCTTCAGCTCAGAGCTTTTAGGTCAGCTGAAGGTCACGTTTGACTTGAGTTCAGCCGAGCTTTCGCTAAGAGAGATTGATACGGATCGACAGGAACAGACTGGAACCAGAAGGTTATGAATTAACAGAAACAAGAGCGCCCATGAATGACATCAAAACCTGTCTGAAGCTAAGCCTCCAGTGATACACAAAAAGCTGAAAGAGAGATAGGAACCGCGGAGGAAGCCAAAAGCGAACAATGCAATAATGATAAGATAGCGGCCGCAGAGAACAAYGCAGCAATGGTCGAGGCTGAATTCGCAGCGGAGCGCAGAGCCTGGAGCCAAGAAGGAAACGAGAGGAGCATGGCAGGACTGACCGGAGCGTTGTAGAGGGTCTGACCGAGAGGAGAGCAATCTGAATAAACGTCAGGAACAAGGCTGAAAGGAGGCGTTGAGAGGCCCAGACGTCCCAACGGCACGGGGCTTGGTTCCCTTCCCGGCAGAGATGGAAAAACTCCTCCGCAAGATCCTTTGCTCCAGATTGGAGTCCTGCTTTTGTCCTAAGGAATACAAAATAAAAAGGTGGATGTGAAAGAAGCASAGAGGAAAAGAAAAAAAGTCATGGTGGTAAACAGGATCGAAGTGGGTGAGGCAGAGGAACATGTTTCAGTTTGGACTGACACCGTCGGTTATTTATCATTGCTCGTCTCCCGCTATCTTACATCTCGAAAGGAAGGCCAAGGCCTTGTCCACGCGAGCTGGTTATCTGTGCCGAGGAGCAGCTGGCAGCRGGAGGGCCTGCGTGCCGCGGGAGCACGTCCGCGGGCCGCGGTGACGCCGGGCTGACCCTGGCCGGGGCGGACGCCAGGCCGAGCTGCGGGAAATGGAGCTGGGGCGGTTCTGCTGGCGACACGCTGCTCTTACGTCTCGCTTTTCTCCGCGGGCAGGGGAACTGACTGGCAGAAATGAGGGTTCCCACGAAGGAGATGACAACTCAGATTAAGCTCGAGCGTAGCGGGAACGGCGGCGTTCGAGGATCCCACCTCTATTCAACCAAGCACGCAGGCACATGCGTAGCTGTAGGTGCCTAACAAGTCCTGCAGACTTCAGTGAGGATTAGGTATAAGCCTCTTACGTTCTGCTTTATTAAACTCATGCTTAAAAACTTTGCCAGCTTGGAATAAGGGACAGCAAAGCCAACCTTGCTCTGCTTTTCGCATTTATTCCCAGAGGTTCGCTGGCAAGACTGTACTCTGTGTACTTCTTACAAAATAAATCTAGGACGTAATTATTTGAATAGAGAGCTATATGTGATAAAAATCTGTTTACACCACAACGTCTGCAGCCAAATGATTGACGTATACATTTCTGCCCTTCCATTGATGTAACTTCTCAATTTCCTGTTGATGTCTAAGCTTGATTTATTTTTCCATTTATTTGGGTTTTACAAAGAGCACTAAAGAGCTTGGCACTTGGGTCTTTTTTTGTCAGCTCAACCCTCTTAGTCCTTGATCACTTCATTGTTTGTGCAAACAATGAAAAAGAGAGATGGAAAGAACAGCTGTGAACAGCTGGGCTTGTTCACCAGGTGCTGGACTGGTATTAAAGTATCCTCTTTTGAGCAAGGCCTCTATTCCCTGAAAAAGTCTAAAAGAGCTAAATCCAGGCAGACTTCGCTCTGTTTGCTGCCTTCGAATACATGATGTGACGCAGCTTTGCTGAGATCCTAATAAGGAGCCTAAAACAAAACAAAACAAACAAGAAAACCTAATCTAGGAAACCTCAGGGCTTTTCTCCCTGAGGTTGCACCCAGCTGCATCAGCGGGGAGCTCTGCGAGGTCTTGCAGGCAGATTTTGCCAAGCTTTTGGCAAATAGCTTGGGTTATTKGCCAAAGGGTTGGGGAACCCTCCCTCTTCTCATCCTCCAGCTCATCTCTGCCTTCACCCTACAGGGAATTCAGGAGTCCACGCTGGGAGCAACTGGTTTTGCAGAGCAGCCTCATGGGGCTACTCAGGACCACAAGAACCGTCATGTTTTAGTCTGGCTGCCAGGCTCCCTTGGGCAAAGAGCCTCTCCTTCCTCTCTGCTCCTAAAAGTCCTCCGGCTCCTAGAAAAGGAGGTACATGTTCCACTTGTCCCAAGGTAGCAGTCTTGAAAGCAAATCAGGAAAAAAAAAGAGATTGGATTCAGAAGCAAAACTGATTTATTGCCCGCAGACACCGTAACATGATCACGGCAGCGTTCACCCAGGCACCAGGAATAGTGACGTATTCCTTACACATCCCACCCCACGGAGGTTTATTCAAGGAAAACAGAAAGAGAGGTGAATACCCATATGTCATCTCGAGGAAAGACGTACAGATTTTGTGCCAGGTGGCCCAGGGGAACCGCTCAGCACCGTCAGCTCTGCCGGTGCCTCTGGCCCACCAAGTGCCTCTTGCTAGCGTGCCATAGCCTGCCTTAGTCAAAACGAGCCGGATTAGCAAAATCCTCATTTGTTAGGAAGAAAAATGAAAGGACATTGCCTTAAATCTTTGTAAGTAATAAAGCAAGAAGCTACAGCTCTCCATTTGTGATTTCTCAGATTCCGTGCTTTACTACCTATATTCGTAACTGTATTTCTGGCAGCCGCTATGTCGCTAGTATCCGAAGCTCAGCAACCACGTGTGCCTGAGCTGAACTCTAAATATGTTCCTAAATCCACCTCAATTCAGAAAAGCGCATAAGCACATACCTCCGTTGCAGTCAAGGAAGGTGTATCCTCAGGGACTTGGCTAAAGGAGGCACAAAGAATGCCAGAAGGGATGGGGAAGGTTATATGCCATAACTTCTAATTTGGTAGCAAACTCAAAACGGAATAAGCAAAGAGAGATTCACTGAACTTGATGCAACTGTGTCCGTATAACTCTGGTTTTACCCCTGCGTTGGCCTGATCAGCTCTCGTGTAAGATCTGGTGCAGGACAGAAGACAAACCAAGGAAGCAGCCTGGCTCCGGCGGCACTGAAACGCGATTCCCGGCTCTGCGTTGGCCCCACACTCCTCCATGACCCCTTCCCAGGGAACTGCCTTCGATCGTCAACGTTTCAGTTTTCTTCCTCCTGTTTTCAAGGCATCTCAGCGTTAATAACAGCAAGGCGTTCACGTTGGCACAAGCAGCCGAGGACGAGGGGGTTGACTAGGTGTCTCACAGCATGTCGGACAAGATTTGTCACAGTTAAGGAAATTTCGTAGGCTTGCTGGTGTCCTCGGTGCAGCGTTGCAGACCACGTTGCTTTTAGCTGGCTGTACATCCAAACCCTCATGCACTGCCTTGGCTTTCGTTGGAAAGTTACCTAGAGACGAAAAACAAGCAGGAAGCCTTTCTTCAGGTGTGAATGCTCTCCAGATGCCGGCCCTACCGGGCAGTACTGACTGATATGTACCCTACTCGCTGCTGATATYGGGCTAGTAAAATTAATAAAATTACGGAGATTTATCTCAGATGAAGATGTGGACCACTGTGCTAAAATCAAGCCACAGGTTTTACCTTTCACATTAAAAYAGGTTATATTTAATCTGTTTAAGAAAAGAGTCAGTTAAACTTTGAACTCTTTTATATGAAAATTTAGCATCATTTGAACAACATCCKCCTGGAGATAGCGGAAAGGAGACACATTCAGTATGACCAGTTGGCCACCCCTTCTGCGGCCCTGCTGGTTGGGGTCCAGCTCTCTGACCACTCCGGCCATGCATAATCCTGGACTTGTGCTTATTCCTCTATGGGAAAATCAATTTTYTTTTGCCTGCAAAATCCATAATGGAAGCAAAAAGTACAAAACAGGATCTTGCTGGGTTCTGATTTGCACAGCGCCACATCGAGCCAGACCTGCTCCCTGGGAGCTCGGTGCAAGCACAGGGGAGCTCCCCGTTCCCACCATACGTGGGGCCCTGGGCCCGAGACGAGGAAATGCCCTCAGAGAAGCAGCTGATGGGCACACGCTGCCTCACAGCACCTGGCGGTGTTTTACTGAGGCCTGAATCCTCTCCAGCTGAGAACTCGCTTGGAAGCTGATTTGCAGATAAAGGAAATTGGATTTGGGTCAGTGGGTTCATGTGGAGGTGCTGGGGGGCTGTGGGTGCAAGGTGGTCTTGTGGGTTCTGTGTCAGTGGGGTTGATGCTTTTGGGGACATGAGCCAAGTATGTGCAGGCAGTAGCTGTGAACAGTGCTTGATATGGTAAGACTTAAATCTCTGTTTTGGGCTTCTGATTTTTTTTTTTCCACCAAGATTCAGTGTGTGCTTAATCTTAATTGCTTCTTTCACCTCTGTGGGACTACTGATAGCCTTAAATGTAGACATATCTCCAATTAGTATTTGTGGTTTCAGCGTCCCTGGAGAAAGCCACAATACAAATAATTACAGATGATATTTAAGTAGATTAATTCTGCATCATAGTGATTATTTGGTGTTTTTCCTTTTCTTCTTGAGTTTCTACTCCTTTATCAAAAGGAGCATTTTAATAGCTATTTTGTAGTGCTGTACAGATCAAATGGATTAAAAAGAGCACCTCTAGAGCAGGAAATGGCTTAACCACTGCACTTAAACACTTCCTGAGAAAGAGCATAGTATAAGCCGCGGACAATAACACTGGAAAATCATTTCTCCCTGTAGGTGCTGACAAAGGAACGACCCCGTTGCCCAAAAGGGTTTGGAAAGCAGAGGTCTCCTTGCTCATCTGCTGCACGGAGCCTTGCACAGCTGCTGCCTGCAGGGACGCGCTGGGTGTTTTGGGGACCCAAAACGCTGCTGATCTTCCAATGCCATCTGCCGGGCCCGCAACGCGTGGCGGCAGGCGCCGGTGCTGATTCGGGCTGATGCTGAGCCGCTCGCGCACCGTCTCCTTGGGATTTTAGATGCTTGCATAAGGAAAGCAATAGCACCTACGTGTGGCCAGCGCGTATTAGGCATGTGTAACAGCATGGTCATGAGCTGGAGCTGCAAGAGATCTACAGGTAAGCAGGAGTGTAAAGTCCTTATACACCTTGTGCAACTCCTTGTGCTTTGTTGCAGGCATCTGCAAATTCGGGGCATGCACGTCGGAGGTGTGCAGCGCTCTTGTGTTCCTCTCCCTTGTGCTGCTTGGCTCGATATCTGCCCCTTGTCCCCTGTAACTTCTGATGGCACTGGCTAGTCCCCTTCGACCAAAATTGTCAAATGTATTAAAATCCTGCAGGCAATACAGAAATAAGCGGGCAGTGGGGGCTTCCTTGCAGGAGAGGCTGCAGCCAGGGTTGGTTATACCTGGGGGAGGCTGAGCCCTGCTCCAGCAGTGGAGAGGTGAGAGGGTGGTGTGTTTTTAGGGTCCCAAGTAGCTGTTTGCGCCGTGCGTTTGCAGCACCCAGCAGGAACCCAGCCAGGCTCAGGTTTGCCCCGGGCAGCCGAGCCCGGGACTGCGCTCGCCGGGTAACGCAGCGTGATTCCCGGCTACGGTGTGCTCCTGCCCGCCGTCCCGAGGCCTTTGTAGGGGCTCCCTCTCTAGTTCTTATTAATTTATTTTTGTTGTTGTTGTGGGGAAATGGATGGACTCGAGCAGACCCCGTGACCTGACACATCTGCACCTACTTTCCTGGGCTGCAAAGGTGCCGCAGGGGAGCGTGTTGCCCTTGGACAGGCCCAGCCTTCCCCGTACCTGGTCTCGGGCCTTTTTCTCCTTCCATCTGAATATGCTGGCATTGCAGCCATCTGCATTTCCCTCTTTCGCTTTGGACCGGGATTGAGGAGATTTATCTAACAGGCTATTTTTAGCAGCGACGTTGCAGTTAAGCCACCCAAGCCTCTTGGCTAACCCGCTGGGTCGGCAGCTCCGCGGCCGCATCCCGGGCAGCGGCCGGCGTTGCTGTGTTTTGGATCCTCCGGCAAACCCCTCCTGTGATCATCCCTAGCCTGTTTTAGCACAAATGAGCTACCATAGCCGTGGCCTATGGTTTAAACTGTTCAAGTCGAACAAGTGCTGATCTATCGTCTTCCTAGGCTAGAGGAGCTGGATAACGTCGTTTCCTGCAGGCGGACTTTCCTCGGCCCCTCTGCACCCTGTGCCTTAGCTCCCCGCAGAGCAAATGGGCTGTCGGTAGCCCCTTCCCTCTAGGGCCTCTCCCCAAGACTTTCCTTTTAAAATCAGTTGTGCTCTGGTCATAGAGAGCAATCTTTTGCCCTTTTCTTTTCTTTTTTTTTTGTTTTTTTTTTTTTTTTTTTTTTTAACCCCAAAACTTTGACTCTACTGTGAAGTCCATCACTGTTTGATGAGTTTTAGTGAAAAAAAATATAAAAAGGATCTAACTCTCTACAATATCCATCTCATGGCTTCATACATCATCCCAGATAAAATGGGTGCTTGCTTCCAGGCAGAGCGCACCTCTTCTTTCGTCTCTCTAAACCAAGCAACGCTGGAGTCTCTCCTCAGTTTTCATCTCGGGTTGCCTCAGTGGCAGCTGGTGGCCCTCAGGTCTCCCGAGTCCCAGCCTGGAACGCTGTTCCTTGCACAAAGCTTGCTTTCTTTAAATCAAACATTAAATAATGGAGTCGTGGATTCCAAGTAATGCCCTTTTTGAGGATGTTATTTCAATGGGAAGCTGTGTAACCTGCCGCCTCTGCGCTCTGACACGCAGCCAGTCACTGGGTTGATCTGGCCATTGAAGCACCTAAAAGCACGGGCGAATTTTGAGACCTCCGAGGAGAACAGGTCCCACGGACACCCGATCTCATCTGCTGCCACTAGAGCGAGCCTGAGCGAACGCCGAGCAGCGTTTCATCCCGGCCAGCCTCTCGGGCACCATCTAAGGAAAGTAAAGCAGAACTTGCGTGTGTTTTCCCCACCCCTCCAAAGCTCCTGCAGCCCTTCTTTGCTCGGAGGAAATCTGCGACCGCTGGCAGCAGAGCTAGAAGAGCTGCTGCTAGCCCGTCGGTGCAAATGCAGGCGCAGCCTGGGATTGGGAGACTTTTCTGACAAAAATCCATGTGCCCGAAGAGGTGGCGAAGGCTGGCCCCGGCCGGCAGCGGGGCTGCGGGACGGACAGGAGGAAGCGGTGGCTGGGGCAGGAGGGCGCTCCGGGGCTCGGACCCGGGGAGCGTTGCCAGCTCGCTGAAGTGGGACTGTGAAAAGACTGGGAACTCGTGTGGAGGGGGGTCCCACGCCGGGGCCGCTGGCCAGCAGCAGCGGACCTTGGTGGTCCTTGGGCAGGAAGGGTGAACGGGGGACGTCTTTGGGCTGCTCCGCATGCGGGTCAGAGGAGGAAAGTGAGCGTCAGACTCGAGGCCAGCTCCCCTCGTAGTTCTTCCTTTTAGATGCACTGATAGGCTTTATTATAGATGCCTATCTAAATTAAACAATTAAAATGTCATGCACTTCCCAATTGCTGTGTTAAGCAGAAATATGAAACCAAGCTATCAGTGTGGAGGACTTTAGAGGAGACAACTTATGTTTTGGAAAACTTGCTGATAAACAAAACAAGAAAAAGGAGAGAAAAATCCCATAGACTTTCCCTTGTGAGTGCAGTGCTCAGTTTTCAGGCTCTAGGCTGCCCTTTGAAGACTACTCTAAATGGCTTAAACTAATTTTAAAATCCCCTAAGCATAATCGGTGTCCTACCATGGATTTCTCCAAATATGTGAAATAGATTGAATTTATGATTTTGGCACTGATTTTTTGCATAGCAAAGTCTGGATGTAACTTAACAAGGGCTTTTGAAAGGCAGTAGGATTTATGGTTGCTTCCAAGTCATTTCACAGGGACTTGGGAGTTTCCCGGCTAGCAGTGCAATCGAATCCCAGCTGCAACTGTCGCTGCTTTGGAGGGGAACTGCCGACTCGAAAGGCTTAGCCGGTCCTGAAAAATCGCAGCCTTGGTCTGAATTATGTCAAAGAGAGAATTACTTCAAACGCGGCCGGGACGCGTGACGGAAAGGTGACGTGAGGGTGCGTTGTCCCCGCCGTGGGCTTCCCTCCTCGTGGCTAACGTCGAATTTGGGGTTCTTTCTTCTTGACCCCAATCCCTTTGAGCAGCTAAGGCGGCGGGAGGGCAGAAAAGGCGCCAGCCTGACCTGCCGAGCTCTGCTCTCCCGGCCTGGCCTGGCCTGGCCCCGTGACATATTTCTCGCTCGCGGCTTAGAGGCGCTGGGTCGGCTCCTCGCTGCCCCGCAAAGCCCTTCTCCCCTGCTCGGGTGCCACCGAGAGCTGGGCCAGCCTAATCCCGTCCTAACGCCCTCCTGGCCGTAACGCTGACCGAGCCGTCGGGCTTGGCCTTCGGTCCCGCGGCTGGCTGGGACGTCGGCGCGCTGTTCGGGAGGAGGAGAAGCCTTCCTGGCGTGGCTTTCCAAGGAAACCAGCAAGCTCCATGCGTGCCGGCTGCACGTGTCCCCCATCAGCGAGGTGACGTCTCGGACACCAGGCCGTGGGGACGTGCCGGTTGTGCTGCGCCTGCTCGCGCGTGGGACACCCGGCCGGGACCGCGGGCACCGGTTCCTTCGGCTCCGCTGTCTGCACAAGCACCGCTGGGCAGCCTGTGATGTGTCCCAGTAACGTCAATGTGGAGCGGGTAATAATAGCTTTTAAGCCACTTAAAAGCACCTTTTATAGCACCGGGGCAGTGCAAAAAGACCTTAGCCGAAATGAGAATCGGGCTCGCTGTACCCCGAGAAAATGTGCCTTGCGAGTGGCTTTCTCTCTAACTTACCTCCATGTCCGTTTACTGCTTACGCAGGTGATGGTCTGCTTCCTGCAGTCCTAGTGGCTCCAGCTGGAGCCCAAACCCCCTTGCAGAAGGGGAAAAAGCAAAATATCCCTTAAGGAAACCCACCGTTTGGGACCTGCCATCCGGGGAAGGAGAGACCCCGGAGCGAGGCGGGGGTGGCTGGCAGGGAAGCATCCAAACGTAGCTTCTGCCGCTGCAGGCAACGCGGCATTAAAAGAAGGAGCTTAAGTTATTAAACTGAGCTGCTTTAATCATCCAGTTCGGGGAAATCCATTGCTGCAGGAGACCGGAGGATTAATGTATTTTTACCGCAAAGCCAATACATCTCTTCTGCCCAGTTAGCAGCCGCTCACTCGTGCGCATGAAACTTGGTTCTCCGGGTTTGCGGGTGGTGGTATGGGATCAGATGGAGTTTTACTTGGAGATTGACCCCGTTACCCTGAATCTCATCATTCTGGTGGCGAGTTACGTCATTTTGCTGCTGGTTTTCCTGATCTCCTGCGTGCTCTATGACTGCAGGGGGAAGGATCCCAGCAAGGAGTGCGCTCCCGAGCTCCCCGCGGACGCGCAGCCCCCGATCCGGCTGGTGGTGATGCAGCAGGGCCCCCCCGGCACCCGCTGGGCCAAGGGACTCGTCTCCGCCTACGGGGACCCCGCCGACCTGCCGGGCAAAAGGACTACGGCCGTGTGAGGGGACCCTGCCTCCGAGCTCCCGCCGCACCTCGCCGCTATGCTCGCGCCCGGCCGGCAGAAGCACAACGCGCTCGCCAGGTAAGCCCAGGTCGTGCCGCCACCCGGGGGGTCGTTCCGCACCCGGCTCCGGGGCTGGAAAAGGCCTTTCGTGGACGCGCGGCTTTGGCATCCGCCTTTCAGCAGGGACGTGGCGGTGCTGGAGCAGCTGCCCCGCCGTGCTGCATCCGTGCTGCATCCGTGCTGCATCCGTGCTGCATCCGTGCTGCATCCGTGCTGCATCCGTGCTGCATCCATGCTGCATCTGCGCCGGCACAGCCCCGGCGGCCTCTCCGGTGAGAAAAGCAATGCTTAAGGGTTTTAAAAGGATAGAAATAGCATCTTTCTGAGAGGCCAGCTGCTGCTCCCATCACAATTTAATGCTTTCCGCGGTGCGTTGGCGCGGGCAGCATCAAGCCCGCCTCTGTTTGCAGCCGGCAGAGCTCGATCGTGGCCTTTCGGAGTGCCCCCGCCCCGCCGAGGGGCCCCGCGGCCCGAGGAGTGCCGCCCGACGCGACGCGCGTGCTGGCAAAGCCGGGCGCGATGCTGCTGTCCCGAGGGATGGGCAGGTGACCAGGCTGCTTGTTCAAACCGTCTTGGATGTGTCTGTGCTCCAGCTACGGGGTATTTGTGGCTTAAATCAGTTCATCCCACCCAAATGTGCCTGTGGTGGGGCAAAAAATCTGCAGTCTGCCTTCCCCAGCCCGAGGGTCAGGGGTGCCTGCAGACGGATGGCCTTGGTACCGCGCGTGGGCTTCTCCGGAGGCTGGTGGAGATGGCGAAAGGTCATGAAGGTAAACAGGGCCGGACCCATATGTCTGCAGCTCGCTGTCCCTTAGGAAACTTTATCTTCTTCATGCCCAAATACCTGCAGAGTCCCGTGGAAAGCCCTGGTAGACCCCGGGTCAGGTTTATCACTTGTGACGGGTGACTCCCCGGAGGCGGGGGTCCTTGACGCCTTCAGGACAGGTTTCCAGAGAAGTAAACTGTGGTGAACGTGAACCACAGCTGACAGAACTGCCTGCTAGATTGCAGGGTTTGTACCCAAGCCGTGCAGTAGCGGCCGTTACAGCCCCAGACGTGCCGCTCCACCAGTCGGGCTGCAGAGAATTGGCGCTGGCTGCAAGATGGGGAGATACTTGCTATCTCTTTATCTGCCTCTGTTTAAAGGAAAACGCAGGCAGAATGCTGCTTGTTTTTGTTTTGGTTTCTAAACCGGTCAGGGTGAACCGAGGTGCTGTTCTCAAGCTGCCGTGTGCATCCCCGCGGGTTACGGATGCGCCTTTTTTTGGAGGGAAGCCAAAAGGTGGAAGGTAAGCTCCCGAGAGCTGGGGCTGCGAGAACAAAACTGCCGAGAAATCGGGAGCTGGTGACATGTCCCTCCGTCAGATATGCTGCAATAACTATGTTGAATGTCTCATTTTTGTTCGTTTAGCACTGAAAAAGTGCAATTAATTAAAGCAAGTTCTGGCTGCTTTTGGTAAGACTTGACAGTGGTTAAGCTGCCGGTATGTCGTGGCCACTGTCACCCCTGCAGGCCAATCTCTCTCTCCTTGTGCTCTCCAGCCTGCCTTATCTCTAGCTTGTAAGCTCTTTAAAGCTTTTTGTTGTACGTTCATACATCACCCAGCATGCCGGGGGCGTCCTCAGCGATAAGGGCTCCTTGGCGCTAGGGAACAGATGTAATAATCATCTTTGCTGAAAAGAGCTGGGGGGGGGACTAAAAAGAGATCAAAAACATCACAAAGTGTGATCGCAGCTAATTTCTGCCCTGATGCTGAGATGCTGTATAAAATGCCACGGTGCCAGCATAAAAGCTCTGTAGCTCTTCTGTAAAGGTCACACAAGCAATTGATGGTACTTTGGCACATCCACTGTGTCTTTGCCACCTTGTTTATTTATGTAAGTAATTACATGCACAGAGGTAGAGGGTCTGTTAATATTTACAGATAGCAGAAATCCTCCCGATGCCTAGTTTCCTCTAGTTGCAAACATCATGTGTATATCAACTGCTGCAAAAACTCTTGGCTTCTCAACAGCAAAGGGTAAAATGGTTGGATTTGGCGTGGGCAGGATTTCCCGCGAGGCGGTGGGGCCGCGGCGCTGGCCACCGTGGCCGGGGGGCTGCGGGCAGTGCGATGCTTGTGCGAGCACCACGCTCGGTTATCCAGAAACTTATCAGTGGTGATACAGCTTGTGGACTCTGCCCTGAAACGTGGAGCTGAAAGCAGCTATGACGTTTCCCTCCTGATAGGAGGAAAATCTCCTGTGTGGGAGACGATGAAGTAAAGTGCATCAGCACTTTGCCTTTGCAGTGAAAATAAACTCCTTTTCTTAAAGCTTTGCTGTGTTAGGGCAATACCGAGTGCATGCACACGGGCATCTCCCGGGCTCGCGCGGCAGCACGTAACGCTGCAAGCTGGCCTCAGCCCCATCCTTTGCATCCGCACCACAAAACTGGCACGAACATCCCCATAGCTCTGTGATCTGAACGGTGCTGTTTAAAGCTCATATGCCTTGCTGGCATCCACGCAGTACAAAAAGAGTCTGGAAAGCAGGCGTTGCTGAGGGCCCTACCCAACGGGGCCGTGCCGGGGTCTGGAGAGGCTGCTGTCCCTCCGCAGGGAGGATGGCGACGTCGCTCCTCGCGCAACATCCACGCTGGTGGCACATCGTGTTGTAGACATCTGCAGCGACCGTGAAGTCACGCTCACGTGGCTCTTTGTGAGCTTGCTGTGTCTGGCTTCTCCATCGTTATTGGGCTGATCGTGGATTTGTGCCTTGCTTGATCATAACTGTGCCTGTGTAGACGGGTTTTGCCTGGTGGATTAGATACAGTGGTTTAAGGTCTGGATGTCTAGCACAGAAATACTGTTTCGAAGAACATGCCATTTGCAAATGAATAAGATGTTGGTAAAAATTATGTTGTTTAACATATATTCAGAATCAGGATGAGCTGGAGGGGGCTGGCTGGCTGGGCGAGTTTTAGGAAACGTGCTGTGTCCCCAGTCCGGCCCTTGGCTTGTGGGGCATCCTCAGGCAACTCGCCATGGACCCGTCACGCGTCTCCTTGCGTCTCTTACCCACGTTAATTTTCTCTGCTTCTCTGCCCTCTGCACTGAGGTTTCTCTCTCCTCTTAGATATTGTGCATTCATAACGGGGTTTTTGCGCGAATGGCACATGGGGGCTACGCCAGAGCATCCCCCTGTGAACTAACCTCAGTAGGTTCCAACAAAACAAGACAAAACATCCTCCGACAGCAACAAATTGCCAAAGCGAGTGGAGCAGAGCAGTCGATGAAGGTGCTGCTGTAAATCTGTGGAAGCCGTGGACCTGGAAGAGCCTTTAAAGCCCTTGTTTTCCATGAGCTACGCTTGTTCCTCGCTGCAGCTCTGTCGGTTGAAGGGACCTGGCTGGTGGTGGGAGGATTTATTGCTCTTCTGGAGGAAGCAGGAATTCAGCCTGCGCTGGCTCTTTTTCAGTTGGCTTTAGTGCCCTTTTAAAGTTACACGTTACTGTGTTCTGCAAAGCCTTTATTAAAGGGTTTCCGCAGAAAAAAGTTTAAAAAAACAACAGATTCCTAGATTTCTCCAACATTAATTCAAATCAGATGTATCATTAAATTCACTGTTTAAAGAAAATACATCTTTAGTGTGAGCCCAGTCCACTGTAAATATACTGTCTAAGCCTTCAGATTTTTTAAAATCCCTAATAAGCCACTACATATGAATAGAGGATTAGTCCAGACAGACTAACCCATATTCACAGAGGAGCATTCCTTGCCATGCAATGAGCCTTTTGAATCTGAAAAGGGATAAATTGTCTCTCATTTTTTCTATTAGCACGTTGTTCTTGCAGTGCGAATGCTGCTGCCCTGACGGCGCTAAGTATAGCAGCGCAGTAACGGTATGTCCAAGGCAAGCCCCTGGGCTGTAAGAAGAGATTAAAAACTGTTTCTGCTGCCGAGAACCACGTCACCTTGCGATTTCAGCTATTCAGCTTGCATAATCTTGGCACGTCAGTGGGAATGCCAAGAGGCGTCAGAGGCGGTATTGGGTGTTTAATGAGGAATACTGTTCTCCCAGTCATGCTTTCGGGGACCTTACTGCTCGCTGCGCCCTCTTCGAGGTAAGCTAAAACTGCAAGCTGGAGTCTCATAAGCTATCTTTTACTTTTTATAAGGCAAAGCATTAATTTATGTCTTCTGCTCTAAACTGGCTTCTTTTTGACTTGCCCAAATGTCTGACTTCTTGTGTTATATCCACACTGGAGCATTGGCATTGGGTGCTGAAAGCAAACGTGGGTGTACTGCATTTGTACCCAAAATAGGTGTGTTTCAGGACACACCAGGAGGAAGGTGCCGAAGGCGGGGGACATGCAGGAGCAGCCTGGAGCAGCTGCAGAGACCCTACAGTAGAGATTTGGGCCTTGTCACTTGAGCGACAGAAAGCTAAATTAATTGTTTGCAAATGTCTCTGACATTCTCAGCTGAAAGACATGTCGAAGAGTGAAACCTTAATGAGTGAAAATCATACCAGAGATGTCAAAAATGGGGAAATCAGACTCGCTGCCATCTCTAGCTTCCTATTCTAACATCTTTTTTTGTCTCCTCACTTGCTCTTTCTTGCGTGTGCTGGTTTCCTTGGAGACGCTGTTTCCTAGTTTCCCTCTCTAATAATGTCACTGTTTGACATTAACCTTTCCAAGCGGCGTTTCCATCCTAACGTGGCAGGGTGGGTGCAGCTTTCGGAGGCAGATACTTATCGTGAGGCATCTGAACCCCGTACCGACCACCCAGCCCCGGCCGCCGACTTGCCAGCCTGTTTCCCGTCTGCGACGGATGCTCCGTGCGGGCAAGGAAACTGCATCCTCATTTCTCCACCTATTAATGGCAGTAATAAGTATTATGTAACTTGGGGTGTTGGACTGATTAACTAATGTGTGAGAAGGAATTTGAGATCCTTTCATGGGCGGTGCCATGGTGGTGTTAGGAGGTATCGTTAATTATGGGTTCCTCTGATTATATGTTTGTGTCTACTCCTGAGTGCACATGAGATGAGGACACACCGCTTAAGCACCCACCCTTCACACCCCTTCGGGTGTCATTTTCAGTTATCCCAAAAATACTGCTATTGACTTCAGTGGGAGCTTCAAGCGATCAAAGAATGCAGGCTCAGCATCCACCTGTGTTTGTATTAATGACATTACTTAAATCATAACCACTGTTTTCATATAATTTTATTAGGTAACATTTTTTCATGTGCTTTTTTTACCCAAATTACTTTCTTTAAAGAAATACACAAATTCAGGCTGCTTCTGGGCCTTAGCTCCGCAGGAAAGGGGAGGGGATGCAGGAGTCTGGCACGTCCTTCCACGTATGTCGTCTTCACACGACACAACAGAGCCCCTGTTCTGAAGGATTAATGAGTTGCGTTGAATTTGTAGCTGGAATCTGGGCATTCATAAATCAAATCTACTGAATGTGAGAAAGGTGGATTGAGAAAAGATCTGTGAGTAGCAGCATGTGATATAATGTCTGCATGTGCCGTGCCATTTGGAGCAGCCCGTTTCCCAGTTAGTGTCCCCAGTGAAAACCAGTCTGTGCTCAGTGGAAGAATACGAATGGTGTTTGTTACAGGCAGTTTCTTTTCTGTTCTCTACATGCGCCTCCCCTGCAGCAGCGCACTAAGCAAGGTCTTGACATAAGTCACACATTCATTTTCTCTTCATCTTCCAAAAGGGAGAGTTGTGCGTAATGAAGCATTTTGTTTTGGTTGACTCAAGAAGTAGCAAATTGAGGAATAGTGGTAAGAGCCTCTACCCCACAGGCAGATCTTTCTTAACTGGTGCGAGGTTGGGTCCAACCTCTAGGGAAGGCAGGAGGACCCCAAGTACTCTGCACCCTCCTGCACCAACTGTCCATCCTTTGCTAATGATGAAAGGCATAACGAGGTCTCCTGCCTCAATGAGTAAAGAAGCTGGGGTGAGAAGTGGGCGCAGAAGAAGCTAGCACAATTTACTGGAGATGGCCTCAGCCTCGGCTTGCTGGAGGACACGCTCTTCACCTGTCCCGAGGCCGAAGGATGCCTTCCTTAGGGGAGCGGAAGAAAGGTCTCTCTGAACTTCAGCTGGTCCCCTGCGCGGGGCAGTGCAGCGGTGTGCTCTGCTCGCTATGGGGCTCGTGGTGATACTTCCGTTGAATCATTCCTTGTCAGTCACCAACAGCACTGCAATTCCCAACCCTCCGGGCAAAACCCAGCCAGGTTACAGGAGCTGGTAGGATGTGAACCCTGAAGAGAAAGAAAAGCTTCTGAACTGGGATGGGAGTCGTATTTTATTATTTTTCAAGGCAATAGTTTTAGAGCAGGTTTGCACTGGAACCAGGGTGGTTTAATAGTGTCACTTAAGAGGGTGCTTTTATACTGGCAAAAGCTCCAGTGTAGATGCAACTATACCAGGAAGAAGTGCCTCTGACAGTAAGCCTTATTTTGCATACTGCAAGCATGTGCAGTATGGCAAAGAACCGCTTTAATTAATTAAAGCTCTGTTTACAGTTGATGTAGAGAGGCAGCTTGTAGGGACATGCCATCAAGTCTTTTCTAGCGCAAACAAGGCTCTCTAAAAGTTGCATTTTTATTTATACGCATCTGCAGAACTGAAAAGCGGGGCAATGCTTGTGAAGCCAAGTGTTTTGTCCCTGGGGTATTGAATAGACGGCAAATCTTTGGCACCGAGAGGGCTCGTGTTTGCTTTGGGAAGGAGAGCTGGCCGGGCTCCCGCCGCGAGCTCTGGACATCTGAGGAAAGGCTAGCTGGAAAGAATTACGTCGTGACGCAGGCGGGGGAAAGCCAGGAAATTCAAACCCAAGGCAGAGGCTCCTACCTTAACTCGTTCTGGCAAGGAAAAAGTAATTGTGAAGTGTTAACACTGCACACTTGGTTACGAAACGTGCCAGCTTTTAAGAGTTCCTTGGGAGGCTCAAGGTTTTGACCAATTTATTGTGATAGAGGTCAGAGAACTCATTGTAGGAGTGGGAAATTTAAACCATAACCGGAAGAAAAATTATGGATTGCCATTGTCAAGTACTGCGTGTTTTTGCAACTGCCTTGGCGTGGTCCTTTTGCTAAACCCCTTCTAATATTCTATTATTATCTCTGTATCCTTTGAGGGATAAAGGATCCTTCTTTCTCTCCTACTAATTTTGCTTCACCTGCTTTGCAACAACGCAGAGCCTTGGGGTTCCCTCATCTCGTTTTTTGTATGCTCAACATTGCAAAAGTCCAGCTGCTTCGTAGGGTAACGGTTAAACTGCTATTAGGAGGATGCAAGATTTTATCGCGAGCATTTGATGGGAAATGCTTCTGCAGCCGGACTCACAGCTCTTCCCCTTCGCAAAAGGAAGACGCGTTGCCTGCTTCATCTGCTAAAGGGAACGTGTGGTTTTATTTCACTGTCTATTTGGTCTTCAATGTTCGGCTGTAGTGGAAAAAAGGACTCCCGTGTGCAGCTGCGTTTTGCAGCCAGAGGACAAAAACGGCTCGAGCACCGGAGGGGCCGAACTTGCCTGGTGCAGCTTCCTCCCACGGGTCCCCAGAGCAGGTCCTGYGGGRCCGAGCTTCAAAGCRCCGTCRCGGTGCAGGACCTCCRCGCGGTGCAGGACCTCCGCGCGGTGCAGGACCTCCGCTTCCTGTTTTGCTTGAGCTGAGCAGCTGCCTGGGGAGGCGGCGCCTCGTGGCCGCCCTTCTTCTCCGCTCTCCTCGCTGGGAAGCAGCAGGATAACCAGGAGCAACAAGCAGAAGTTGCAGAAGCCAGATCGTTTCCAGTTTTTTGGAACAGAAGTCAAGGTATATGTATGGGATGAAAAGGATGAAGGCAGATGACTCGAGGCCAGCTTGTGCCTCATTGCACCAGGGCGCAGCACCTCAGCTTCTGCCCTTAGCAGCCTTGCTCTTACTTGGACTATAACTGGTCCAAAGTGTCATACCTTGAATGCTGAAATTCCAGCTTTTTGCATGTTTTCCAGGCGGGTGTACAGCAATACTCGTTTGTGATGCAGAGTACCCCCACTTCATCCGTTTGCTTCCCACCCTGMGCAAGCAGATGGCAAGGAAGCCGAGTGTTGGTGGCCACCGCACCCGCGGCAAGGCCGTGCTGGAGGAGAAGCCAGCTGGACTTTTCCCRAGATTGCAGTAATTTACGCCCTGAGTAGGGCCAGGAGGGGATGGTGTGTCCTGAGGTGCATCTCTGAGTCGTGGTGGCACTTAATGACGCTCCCAGCRTGGTGCTAGCTCTGCTTTTGCAGGATATCAGCTTTTCTGCCTTAACCGGTGAACCGCTGCTAGCCAGATCGCGTCCGTCTCTTTTGCACAGAATAACCTGCCAGCAGGCAACGGGGCTCGGCTTGGAGAAGGCAGAGACTGCTTGAAACACTGGGAAAAGCCCCAGGGCCCAGCTCCACGGGCTGTTTGTGTCCTCAGACCGCGTGCTTGGGTACCCTTGCGTGCGGGGCCTGTCCGCCTCCGTGGCCCTGCAAAGCAGACGTGGTGACAGCGTCCCGCGGCCGGGGCGGTGATGGGAAACACAGGGTGCTCGGTGACTTCTCTTTGAAGGCAAGGTTGTTAAAGGTTTAAAAATGTGAAGCAATCATGCTGCGTGTTTTCTAACAAAAGGTAATATAGGAAAAAAAAAGCCACTACAATAGCTTCTTTGGTTGCTATAYCTGTACTTAATGTATACTACATGCATGCACCTGCACACAGAAACATGAGCCCTTGTGCACATAATTATAGGTKGTTGTATTAATCTATTGTTGTATCTATTTTAATCCTGCATTACGGTATCTCGAATGCAGCACAGAGTCACCCTAGCCTGACTCTCGTATTTCCCCTCACCTTGGCTTTCCCTGTCCCCGCAGAAGCTCGGGTGATAACGCAGGCGTTCAGACAGTCAGCTGCATGGAGCAATCGTTACCCTAAACCTCGTCTTTGCAAAACCAGCGTTCTGGGACATGGCGGCAGCTCACCAYGGGCACTTTGCATCCCCCCACAAATCCCGGGCATTTTCCAGTTTTTGGATTTGCAGGGGGTYGGATCCTGCTGCCTGCAACTCCGGCGTGAGCGTGGTGCATGGGCTGCACCCTGCCCTCGCTCACCCCACTGCAGGTGGGAGGTTATTCAAGGTAAATGCACCAGATTTCAGTGGAGTTACTCGGGAGTGACAGGAGCACAGCTCGAGTTCGGGGGGGGAGCACAGATCCCGCTCTGCCTGGCTGCAGACGTGACGAACGCCTGGCCGTTACTCTGCGGGGCAGGTTCCAGATGCYGCTTGGCTGCTCTGTCTCTGGTTTCAGGTCTGAGAGCTCTCTGGCTGATCCTCTGCACCCGCCCTTCGCARAACAGCATGACCACTAATTACTCCAGCTAATTAACTTTTAAAGGCAGCATGGTCCTCAGACCAGCACGTCAATTAGAGGAAAGCTTTCCTGTGAGGCAGAGGCAGTCACATCTCTGAACACCCCACGCGCCCGGGAGGCACGGCCCCCTCATCACCCCCAGCACGAGCATCTGCCTCATCTCCCTGCTTGGTGCCCCCTGCTCCTCCTTTCGTTTACTCCCCTTTCAAGGGCTTCAAGCAACATTTTTTCTTCTTCTTTAGTTAGAATGCTTCATCGTGGACCAGACAGCTTTTTTCCAAGCTGAGATGGGATGGAAGAACTAAAATAATTTGTCTAATCACACTGTCTTGCTCTGACATCTATCCGTGAAATACAAAACGCAGAGCAGCAAGCAGCAACTCCGGCCTCAAAACTAGCATCCCTCCTGCGAGACTGAGTATCCTCTTCAGCAGGGATTTCCCTGGGTCCCCATGTTTTCCTTGCGCTATCTGGTGCAATAATAAAAATAGCTTCTTTTGAAGATTTTAGCATCTGGCAGAACACCTCATTCTCTCAGAGTAGTTTTGCACCTTTGTAACCACTTTCCTACAGACGTAATCCACCTAACACCTTCCGTGCAGAGTACTGATACAGCAGCGCTGGCTGCTCTTTGCCCAAACTCTGCCAGCTGGTGGTAACGAGAGCCTTGTTTTTGCTGACCCGAGATGTCCTTTCTGGCAGACCTACGCGATGGCCTACGCATCATGGAAGGAAGACTTGAACACAAGCTATAAATCATCAGATCTTTTCTTTCATTACCTTTTGCATATAAGGTAATAACAACCCTACGTTCTTTTAGCAATGCAATAATTATCATTTGGCAGCGGCTTAATGAAAGTTCCACTTTTCTTCTCACTGGAGCTTGAGAATTGACATTCAAAAGAAGTCCTTCCCCGACCTTTCTCTCTTGGCCGCTCCCTGTGGAAATCAGTGTCTTCATTTTAATGAGCTTGGAGGATTGGAGAGTTACAAGAGAAAATTCAGCTTCAAAAATACCTACYGGCCTCTTGTGAATATGTCAGGACATGTTTTTAGATACAGTGCTTTCTTGCCTGAATGGGCTTGTGCTCTCCTGATTTAGTGACTTCTCCAGCTGAGCTATTTCTTGGCTTGGTCCTGTGCTGGATGCCGCAACGCCTTGTTTACTTTGCACGAGGTATGTTGTAACACACAGAGCAGCTCCTCGGCGGGCACGAGCTGCCTCAGCCTGTGCTCACCTCCCCGTCGCTTCTGCAGCAAATAGCAACGGTCTGGGTAGGAAACCACAGTYGCTTATCAACATACGCGTGTCTTTGCAGGGCTTCCCGGAGCTGGGTCCAAACCAGCAACGTAACCATGCAAGCAAATGGAAGCAACCGCACTAAACAGCAACGAAAGGCATGTGAGAACGGAGCGAGGTCAGGAGATGCCGATTTTGGGAGTCTCCTTTTTCCCTGCATCCCCAAGGGTGGACGGGAAGGTCCGTGGGACTGCCTGGTTCCCGCATCTCTGATCCGCTACCTCGTCGCTGTGCTGTGCCCACGGACCAGGGACGGACTGTGGGGGACCAGGGACAGCCGCGGGCAGCTGTACCCGGCTCCTGCAAACACTGCAGCCTGCGGTCCCGTGGTGGCACAAACGTTAGCCTCAGTGCCAAGAAAAGTGGTGGGAGCGTAGGGCTGGGATGGAGAAGGATGGGTTTTATCCTCCGGAAATGTCTGGGGCACTGCGTCCTGTGCAAACGGGTTGAGCGGCCGGTTTCTGACTTGGGCTCGGTATTTCCTCCTCGCCTCCGTGCTGGGAATGGCCCATCGCCCCGCGTCCCACCGGCTGTCGAGCTGCAAAGCAAGCAACAGCCTCCGAGTTTTCTAAATGGATTTCTACTGCGATAAGTGCTTTCATCACTGGAAGGGTCTGCAACGCTGCTGGTGGTGATGGGCGCCAGGGAGATGAGCTGACTTGCTCTGCCAGTGAATCTCTCATTTTGGGGACCGCGCGCAGCTCGGAGGGCAAACTCGGCTCGTAGGGGTACCGCTGCCTGCTCTAGCCGGGAAACGGAGCCAACGGCAGCGCTGATGAAACGCCAGGCCCGCAAACCCTGTTCCTCTGCTTTTAGTTTGCGTCTAGATCAGTTCCTGGGATACAAATGTTCCACAGTCAAGGAATACGCAAGGGATTTTAAATAAGGCCACGCTGCATCCCAAATCAGGACCTGGGCTCCTCTGTAAAAATGCCAAGTTAATTATTTATACTGCTAGAGCCGTTCCCCTGGACGGAAACAGGGAAATCAATAGCAGAGCAACGATGACCCGTGTCAGTCCGCGCTCCTGTCACCAGCCTCCTGGCACCATCTCCTGCCACTCAAGTCTTCGCAGCAGCCCTTCAGCCCCCGCTGAAAACTCAGCTGGGTGGTTTCTCTTAACAACAAGCCTCAAAATGTTCTGGTTTTCTGCCTTGTAGGCAGGAGGGGTGTGAGCCCAGCTGTAGAGAAGGTGCATCGCAGCTCCGAGTCTTAGAAAACATTTGCTGTGTGAAACTATACATTAGAATTTCTATAGGTTTGGACGTTGTGTAGATAATGGCCTTTTGCAGTAACATGTACACACGCATGCACGTGCTATCTTGCGTACATATTTATTCAGTGGCAAGACAGATAGCTTGGAAGAGAACCATGTTTGCAAAGGGCTGTAATGGCAAATGTTTTCTTCTCATGTCTGCATTACACAGCACATAACACAAGCCGACATATCACTGGGAATCTGTAGGAAATGTAATTTATTCTATCAATGTCAAATACACATACAAAACAGTCTGGCTCCGCACTTATATTTGCAGAGTTTATTAGCACAAATAGTGGGTGAGGTGAACAAAAAATAAACCACGCTGAAATATGGGAGAACTATCAGTAAGCTTTTCCTCGCTGCTGCTTCAGGGCGTTTATGCAGGGCTAACAGCGAGTGGTCCCAAAGCCGAGCTGAACAGCTCAGCTCCAAGGAGAGCCAAGGAAGAGAAAACGGTGACGGTTGTTACGAAACCAGGCTGAAATCAGGCTGGAGCGGCTGTACGCTAGCGTGGCTGTGCTGCAGGCAGGGATGTAGGTGCACACACAAGGATTCCCTTCGGCCCTAAACCACGGTGACGGGGTCCCACCGGTGGCTCTGCACCACGACCAGCTTTCTCTCCACAGGGCAGGAATTTCCAACAGCTACCGGAGTCCTTTGCTCTAGGATTGCTTTAGCCTATGCTAGCTTTAGCCTATTTTTGATGATAAAATGAACAACTTCACTACCTCACCTGTATGCGCAGCTTGGTGTCCCGGCATAAGGAAGCTGACTGTCATTTCCCAAGAAAGGTGATTATAATTTCCCTTGACCGTGTTGAAGAAAGGCTGGCTTAGCTGACGGTTTCTGCCTATAGCCTCTGTGGGAAGAGCGGGTGTTATTTTTCAGAGTGGGGTGGTTAATATATACTAGCTGTGCTACTACAAAAGCCCACTGGGGGAGACAGCCGTGTCTTGTGCCATCAGGTAGCCAAGCACCGTCGTCCCTGGCCAGGATTAGTGCGTTACGCTCACCTGGCCGTAGCGCAGTAAAAACTGGACACGCCTCGTCTCCCCAGGGATTTTACAGCTCTAGAGTCGAGGCACGTTAATTATCCCGCCGTCAAAACAAGCCGCGAGGACAAAGCCGCTGCTCCGAGTCGGCCTCCGGAGCTGGCGCAGCGGGGCTGGCTGAGGTCAGGCTGGCAGAGAGCCGGCGGAGTGTCGCCGGGAGGCACGCGGAGCAGCTGCCTGCCGTCCCGGCCCTGGAGCGGGGTCCCACGGCGCTGCCCTGTCCTGGGCTGGTGCCAAGGGAGAAGTGCTGATGAGCAGAGCCTTCCCTCTGTAATGCTGTTCTCCATCCCTTCTCCGTCCCTCCTTCAACCCTCCACCGTGCCTCCTGCATCCCTTCCATCCCTCCTCCATCCTTTCCATCTCTCTACCATTCCTCATCCAACCCTTCCATCCCTTCCATCCCTCCTCCATCCCTTCCATCCCTCCTCCAACCCTTCCATCCCTTCCATCCCTCCTCCATCCTTTCACCATTCCTCTTCCAACCCTCCTCCAACCCTTCCATCCCTCCTCCATCCTTTCCATCCCTCCACCATCCCTTCTCCATCCTTTCCATCCCTTCACCATTCCTCTTCCAACCCTTCCATCCCTCCTCCATCCCTCCTCCTTCCAACCCTGTCGCGGTGGGTAAATTGTGACTGAAGCAGAGCCTCTGACCCCTTTGGTTTGGGTTTTCATGTTTCGTCTTACAGTAAAAGCAGTATTTTGGCTGTAAAGCCGGGCAGCCCACCAGGCAACAGGGCAGCCTCGGCTTAGCCAGCCGCCCTGGCGTTACCGCGCTGGAGAGCGGCCGAGGACCTGCCCGTGCAGCTGAGCAGAAGGGCTGGTTCATTCCTGCTGTGCCATGTTTGGTGATGCCAAAACAACCAGTTTTGGAGTCGGGCATGTTTATGACCCGCAGCAAGGTTTAATGGAGAGCCAACCTTTTTGGCAGCTTTTTATTGCAGCAGGGGAGAGGGTTTATGGGAACTGGCTTTGTGAAGGTGGTTGTATAAATATTGTTCTCTGCTCCTTAGCAGCGAAGGGATGAGCATGATCAACATCTCCATTTAAGGTTCCCCTCACTCACTGCAAAAGGCTTGACCCAGTTTTTGTTGCAGACCTGCTCTCCTTGCAGGCTGCGCAATGTGCAGCTCAGAACCGCTCCATAGCACCTGGTCCGGGCAATAGTCTTACAACAGTGACGCTGCCACGATGGAAATCTTCCCGGAGAGGGAAGATCTTTGGTCTGGGCAGTGTAAGAAGGGCCCCTCCGGGATCACCAGTGCAATGGTATCTCTATCTAGCTATTACAAGCATCCGTACGCACCCCATGAATGCAGAGCTATCCATGAGTACCCAAGCAATGGCATATCCAGGGCAGACGGATAGTTACCGAATGAGACCTGGTCATCTACAGGCAGTCCTCCCTCCTGCGGTCACTGAATGGATAGATATTCTTCTTTCCATGGCAAAAAACAGTTTCCAAAGGCAAAAAAGGTCACAGGAGGAATTTCAGCACGCAGATTCAGTGCACGTGTTAGATGAGAACTACTCTGAAAAGGACCCAGGATCAGGTTATCGAGGCTGCTGCTTGTAAGACTTCTCCCTCCCAGCTTGAATGAAACCTTAGGCCACATATTGAAAAGTAAAGAGGAAATGAAATATGGAATAACTGCTCCTAAAGTGAACACCATCCATCCAGTGCATCATTTTTCCTAAGGCAAAAATAGTGTTTGATTATGGCATTAAATACTGTGCTACATTAGACATATCCAGAAAGACTAAGAGTCAACTTTAATTCTAGTGCTTCATAATGTTATAGTCTGATTTTTTTCAACTCTAGTAAAATTCTTTTAAGTTGTAAGTGGAGAGCTTTTTGTGTTTAAAAATATTTATGAACAGCCCCTGTGTGTTGGAGCACAGATCTGCACTGGAGCCTGTAGGAAGACTGTAATAAAAATGATAGTTTGGACAAAGTATCTTGGATGATTCCATCCATGAGCCTAAAACCTTCAGTTTTAATTTCCTTTAGTGATTTCATATCAGATATATATTATCACTGTAATTTGATATTGATATTTTTGAACTTTAAGTACAGAAACATCTCTGGGAGTTGTTTTTAGTAACTTCCCCATTAATGTCTATTTAACTGGAGACAGAAAGAGTCAAGCACATATTTAATTATGGAGCTGTCTGCACAATAGCATAAAATCTCAAACAAGTAAGAAACATTCCTTTAATATGTATGATCTGGAGATTTTAAACTATCAGTCATCTTTAAATAGCAATGCATTGATGACTAGGAGCAGCACTAACTGGCTCTTGCACTATTTACCCCCTAGTTCAAGGACCATTTGTTTTAATATCCTACCTTGCAAGCATGCAAGTGCAGCCATAGTGTACACTTCGGTTTGGATGGGATTAGTGTAATTTAATGTTAGCTATCCAACGGTTAGTCTTCTAGGTCCGTAAAATATCAAATAAGAGGAAAGAGAGGGGATCCTCCAGGATATGATCTGTCCCATGCTGAGAGGCATCTGTAGTCAGAGGAGATCCACTCCTTTTATTCTTGAAATGGTTAAATGGTTGAAGTTACCTCAGACGAACCCTTGAACCCTACATAGTTTTACTGTCAAAATATTTGAATTCAGCCTTTCCCTGAAAAATCAAAATGTGCTTTAGAAAATTCTCACGAGAACTTTTATCATTTTCACTGAAATTCTTCATACTTTCTTTTTTTTCTCTCTACATAGCCCTGGTCATAAGACACAGAACCAGATTCCTCCTGCTGTAATAACTGTCTGACAACACAGTCCTGCCCTCCAATGCCCAATTCCCTTTTCTGTCTTAATGAAAATTGCATCCAAGAGAGAACCAGTGCAAAGTTGCCCGTACCGAACTGTCCTCATAAGGAAACTCAGTGGTGGCATAAAGAGATATAAAAATCATGACCTACCCTGTGAAAATCACAAGTTTAGTTTAAAAAATCACAGCATTAGAAAAATGTTAATTTGAAATCAGTCCTTTGTGTGTGTATTCCCTTGCTTCTTCCCATGAAGTTCCTACTCTGCAGAGTATTTTCCAGCGACAAGGTTGCTCATAGCTTCAAAGCTTTTTGAGTACAATTCCAAAGACCAGCATTTGAGTAAAATATTATTACAAGGCTCCAGTAAAATTACAAAAAATTGGTAGTGGTTCAGAAACCAACATTCATATTTATGTTGAATGTAAGGCTGATTGAAATAAGTCACATACAGTCGATAAAACGCAAATCCAGGGCATAGCTGCCAGAGCAGGGGGCCAAGGGCAGGGACACGTGCCGCTGCGGGTGCTGCGAGACGTGCATGGCCCGCTCAGCGATAAGGGATCTCAGTGATAAGCAGCACGCCTCCCCACTCCTCCTTGTCCCGTTGGGGCTGAATCTCACCCTGTAATTTATAAAATCGATCACGCTAAAAACAAACAGAGAGAAAAAGCGTGGCGTGAGCTCAGCCAGGAGGCACGGTCACAGCACAGCCCGGGAACTCTGGGCTTGGATCCAGCGCCCATGCTGCGTCCCAGCCACAGGAAAGGTCCTGAGGAAACAGATTTTGAAACCGTGGCCTTCATCCAAGGCTTCGGATTCCACTCCCCAAATGTGGCCTTGCAATTTTGCGTCCACGAGCTACAGATAAAAAAGTTGTGGTGTGCAGAGCAATAGAAACAAGGTGAGCGCTGCTGAGGCGCCCCGCTCCTGGGTTTAGCTAAGCAGAAACGCCAGCACTGATGCTCTGTACACAGAGATATCTATTTCAGCTCTTCGGCAGGGACGTTGTCTGCTTATTTCTTGGTTTTGTTAAGCTAACTTATCTTTTCCTTGTAAATGTTGCTATCTGAGCCCAGGGATGCAGAGGACAGGAATCTGCTCTCTTGGTTATTGGAACAGCTCGAGGCGCCCCTGTGCCCTTGTGGCTTGCTGTTTACCCACTCATTGTCCCACCGGCACCTAAAAACTCCTCAGTTAACTCCTCGGTTACAAGGCCTTGTTTCCATGAAGCGTTTCAGCATTTTACCCGATGGGTCAGAGTGGCAGCAGCACAAATTCAAACCTCAGTTAAATCACTGCAGCTCACACAGTGCAGCCGAGAGCCATCCCTCGGTCTGAACACACATCTGGCCAGCTGTGTTCCTCATCTCATCCTTCAGGGGCAAGTTACACCCGCTGAAAGCAGCCAGGTCATCCTGACAATGTATTCCTTCCACCAAAGATAACGCAGTTAATAACACACTCGCAAGGGTGGGGGTGAAAGGTAACTGGGTGGTGGAAGCAAGGTCTCGTGAAGGTCACCAATAGCAGTAACATCCATTTTGCAATCACTGTGTTTGCCAGCTCAGTAAATAAATATGAGCTGGCAGCAGACCCCATGACACTCCTGTGACACTGGCTCTGGCAAGTCCCATAAGCTCTCAGCAGCTTGGCCTGGCCACCACCGTGGCACATACCCACCATTTCCCACCGGCCGGAGGGCCGTTGTGAAACACGGCTCCTTGACCTAACACACCACAACAGAGCGAAAGATGGTTTGGACCTTGTCTTTGAATGCCCTACGTTATTTCTGCAGACACGCCGAAGAAAAACTTATCTCAACATATCAGGGGACGCACAAGCCAGGTGACCACCTGGCCGTCCTTGTCCCTGCCCACCCCACGCTCCCTCTTTCCGAGGCTACAAAGAATTATTTAGTTTGGGAGATATCGTAAGGACTGTGCCTCATGCTTGTTGGGGTTTAGCAGAGAACATACTCATTTGCTTTTGAGTTGCATTTCCAAATATTTGCATGTGATAGAGAGAACAGATACATATTTTGCTAAGTCTGTTTACAAAACCTAGAAGACCTGAGATAATTACTCATCTTTCCATACAGATCTGTGCTCTCCATCTCCAAATGTATTTAAGGAACCTAAAAAATAGATATATATAAAATTAACAAGCTGTCAGCAAAACGCTTAGTGGAAAAGCCGCACGCGTTACTGGCAGGAAGTCCAAAGTCGGCTCGCAGCCGGGTGGCCCCTCGGCATCAGCAAACCCTGCAAAGGGGATCGCGGTGTGAAACAGTCCCGGCGAGCCGGCTCAGCCCGTGTCTCCCGACCCCGCTGGGCGCCTCTGCTCTTTAACAAACTCCCATTCTTCTTGATTTTCATTTCCTATATTTGATTTTTCTATTTCTCTGTGTTAGAATAATACAATATCCGTAACACTAGGTGCCATGGTAAGCTAAGATACAATCAGTTAAAAATAATATAAATCAAGCAACCTTCTCGTAAAAATCTGAAAAGGAGAGACTCTCCAATCAGAATTCAATCGTTCAGCCACTGACAAGAAATCAATTGGTTTTGTTCGCTAAATATGTTTAAAATCTCTGCGTAGACCAAATGGTACGTGGAAATCATTTCCTCTTGGATGACAAATGATGGGCTAGATTTCGCTACCTCTATTCACTTTAGGTTTAAAGCTGACAGGAAACGATGAGAGTCTTTCTGTTAACTTAAATGGATTTTTATGTCAGACCCATTAAGTAACAACCTGTTTCTCTTCATTGATCGCGATGCCAAAGATGAAGGATAGAGAGTGAGTATGGACGGCACGCACGTCCACAGAGAGAAATCCCAATGGTGGGAAGAAAAAAGGAGGATAAAAGTTTCTGCATGGAAATGACCTAGACACGGATTAAAGATGGTCTGCTTTGCCTGTGGAGAGGAGGTAAATGTATGTCTGCTTTATCATGGGTTTGTCCCTGGCCTTGCAGAGAAAACTCTCTTTTTGAGTGAATTTTACCTTTATACTGGCTTTTGACAAACTTGCATTTGCCTGATAGCTCAAATGATATAAATGTGTCTGTCTGAGGAAGATAGCTATTCCAGGGAATAGCAATCAATCAGGTATAAATACCAGGTTAAAATCCCTGATCATCACTCTTTTTTTAATGGTACAATTATTAAAAGCCAAAACAAACTGACATTTGTTCTTTCTAAATAAGCCTTGAGTTCTGCCACCTTTATGACTAAAGCTTCCCAAGGGAAATACTACAGAAGAAATAGCCAAAGCAGGATACTTCTATATTTTTTGAGATGCAAGTTCTTTGTGCTCATTAGCGGACTCGATCCACGTGATGACTCAGGCCGCGTGCAGCTGGGCCAAGGCCGGCGCCGAGGCGGTGATTTTGTCTCCTCGCTCTCCAAAGACGCAATCTTGTCTTGGTTAGACAAAGCACCGGCTGGCCTTTGGTGAACTTCTTCATCTAAGGGAAAGGTTGAATATATAACCTTTAACAAGGACGAATTTGATTTTCTCACTCCAGCAGAAAGTTCTCTTTGTAACAAATGCATTACTGTAATCCTACTAGAAAATGTTACTGATTGGAATAGATTTGTAGTACAGCACGAATCCAGATGAACCCAAGTTTTCTAATCAAACAAAGCAAAAATGTCAATATTTTAGAAACAGTCGCAACAACTGCTGTATTACAAGCTGTGCTTCTAGGGTCAAGTATGCCACGGAACAGTAACAACTTTAAGCGTACAAAAAAGTATCTTTTCAGTATTGTTCTGTGTTGGAAAAGTTGGATAAATAACCGAATCGACCTTCCTTGTTTTTCTTAATGTGTGCTTTGAAATGCATGTCATTTTACTACCTGCAAGAGCATGCTAGTCCTCAAACACAGCACAGGGCAAGACCATTCTCTGGCACACAGACCAGTGACTTCAAAATAACGTTCCTCCACCGTTTTCCTGGAGATGTGATTACACTTCCCGAGTCACATGCAACTAGATAATCAAACTGTATTTCCATATCTGTCCCTTGTTTGGGAGCTTCACTCTCATTGACTTGAAGCCCCAAAATCAGTGAGCACCCAATATGCTTTCTCTCTGCATTTTGGTTTAAGTTTTCTAAACAATCAGCGCTTACATTCTGCGACATGTTTAGTTTTTATTTTTGCTATAAAATTCTAGCTCTCACGCCACATTTTAAACTGTTAGTAATTCAGCCCGTTGTCTCAAAGGGATGCAATGGGTCAGGTCACTTCATAGATGCTTTAGTCAAATAATTCTAAAACATTTCTCTCTTTTGAGACCTGACAGTTACATTACTTGTTTCCCATTAATTGTTCTCATATTAAAGATTCCTATTGACTTCAAGTACCTTTGCATTATGCCGTAAGATAATTGTTTATTGTCCTTACAACATCTTGTGGCTTTGCAGTCATGAAAAATACATTTTTCTCAGAAATACTGACAGAAAGAAAGCCTTAAGCAGCATTTGAAATTTCATTATCTAGCCTAATCTAATCTAGTACGAGGCCCATGTCTCTAAAATCACTTGTTTCACTTGTAGTACATCTGCCCCTTTTCCTTACCAGGTAATACTGTAATCCCATTTCAAGGCTAGTGCTGGCAGTGGGAGCGCTATGACATCAGGTACTGTATAAGTCAGTGTTTGAACATTATTTCCACGGCAAGCAGATGTCTGTGCCAAAGGGCCAGCCCGTCTTTGAAACCTGTGTCACCCTGCAAAAGTTGTCTGGGCCAGAACTAATTCCATTAGTGTTTGGAAAGCTATTTATAAGCTTGCCTTTAGTGGGATGACCTTATTAATTAGACCGGGGGAAGGCCGAGGGAGGGAGGGAGGGCTGCTCATTCCACAGGACCATTGGCATGCGTTTAAGTAAGCGAGACGCTTCTCCTTTGCACTACAGAGAAACCTGTTAAATAAAGCAGAAATCTAGGTCAGTTTGCAGCAAGAACAAATGCGAGCTGCGCCTCTGCAGCACGACGCCGACACCGCGGAGGGCAGCGCAGCCGCCGCGCATCCCGGACGCGTCGAGAAAGCCCCTTCCTGAGGGGCGTGGGGTCCGTTTCCCTGCTCGAGCTATGCTGCAAAGAGAGATGTGTTCGAGCACATGCGAGGACTGAGCAGAGCATGAGATCTCGCCCTTAAATGCTCCAGAGCACCTCGTCGCGCACACTGAGGCACAGGCTCCGGCCCGAAGTGTAGTGCACAGCCCTTGATTTGGGCTTAGACTTACCGCTATTCTGTAGCATCACTCTTATGGTCTGCATTTATTGCAAAACTACTTTTCATATGAGAAACCTGAAGAATAAATAGATCTTCTTGGTTGGTAAAACGTAACTTAATGACACAACTTTTGAAGGAAATGCTTTTCCGAGAATGCATTTCTACGGTGATCCATACACATACACCTATGGAGTGGTCACTCATTATAGCTTATTTCAGAATCCATTCTCTAAATCTAAGACAGGGAAAGAGCTTTATTTCTAAGGCTTCTACATCAAACCTCACTGAAATCCTCCTCCTCCTCCATTATTATGGGTATCCCAAAAACAAAAAGGCCAGATTCCCGTATTCTAATTATCATGAAGTGAAAACAAGGAGGCAGAAAGGTATTTCTTTTGTCTGCCCTTATTTAGCAGAAACACTTGACATATCCTCCCAAGCAGACTGGGAGTGGAGAGGAGTTTCACCTGTCAGACTTGTTTCCCAGGCCTCATTAAGGGACCTGGGCTGCTCGGCTCACCTCTCGGTTGCTTTAAATGGGCTAAGAGCTCCCAGAGTTGTAGCGTGATATCCTGCTGCCCCTGAAGTGAGCCTCTTACCACCGGCAATGCAGAAAAGTAAGTATACGGGAATATTAGTTAGCAATGTCATGTCACAGATATATCTGTTTTGGCAGCCATGGAGCTGCTTGTAAATATTTGCTTCTCTGTTATCTGCTTAACAAATGAGGAGAATAGTTATTGTGCAGGCTTATAATAATAACTTGTCTGTGCCAGAGGGCTAGAAGAAACTCAGCTTTTGTGTGAGAAGTTTAATTTTAATAGTATAACCTCCTGATAGAATTTCATTCACCGCTGATGTCTCGTGTGGCACTTAAAGTTTCATCTTGGCTGGGGAAAAGGAAGCTTTTGGCAAGTCCTGTTTGTTCATTCCATTGGTGTGTGCAACACCAGACGATCTTGCAGCATAGTGAAAACTGCCATTACTGTAACTACAGAGCCCATTTTTGTGCCCCTCTTGATATAATCCCCAAAAAGCACTTGATGTCTGGATCAGAAATTATGTATGTCTGCGTGTGTCAGTTTAATGCTCATAAAAGTGCTCTATTAGGTGTGGGACAAATAATAAGGGCAAATCACATAGCTCTTATAGTCATTGACTTTGCTGCTGAGACTGTCAAGAACTGCAGTTAGTAGCAGATTTGCTATGCAAACACCTACTAGGAACCAAACTGGGGTTGCCTAGTTCATTTTGTACGATCCATCTCACAAATACTTCACACCACTGACGAGAACGATAGTCTCTTTGCCCAATGAAAAAATAATAAGTTTGATTTTGCACTGACAAGCCCTTGGCTGCTCATTTTCAACCCTTTGCGCCTTTCTCCAAATGCAGTACATGCTACTACCCCCCAGCAGCAATGCAGTCAGTAAGGAAAGCTCTTCCACCTTCTCGTAACCCTGACTCATCTGTTAAAACGCTGCTGGCTGAACCTAGTATGACATATGTCTAATGTTGAGAACATTTTTGAATCAAATGATCACTTGGTATATGAAGGTTTTTTGTTTTTATACTTTGTAAATAAGAGTGATCAAACTAATAGGGTTTCGCTTCTTAAATTTTGAGCTTAATGCTATTTTTAGAATTTAAATTTAATAGTCAGTTAGTCCATAATGCAGGGTTTCATTTATTCTGATATTTAGAAAAACAGATGCTCTGAGTCATAAGATCATAAAAAGCAATTACAGAGATGAGTTCAGCAAGAGTCACAGGTACTAAAAACATGGTATTGGTCAGGAGCACTTAAAAATTCGCCTGCTGAGTGATTTAGTGGTATTTTTAAGAGACAGAGACATTCAGTTCAATACAAGTATTGCCACAGTCTTCTGGTCTTATCACAGCTTTCATGATGCTTGGTGGTCTACTTAACCTGGTTCCACTTGGTCATGCTTTATGAATTGAATGCTCTTTTTTTAATAAAAAAAAAATTTAAATAGTGATTTTAAACTCTATCTTAAACATGTGAATCTTTGATGCTCCAACAATAGGAAGCTACACAAATTGTTTTTTTAAAGATCGCATGATTTGTGTGTGCTTGGAGCTGGGAATACTATATCTGCAAATTTCAAAGCCGAAAGGTGCCAAAAGCAGAGGCACAAATTTTGCAAACATATACTCTCTAATCTTAAATTGAGGATGCATATAAAGTAAGGCATACTAAGATAGGTGTATCTTAGTTATGTCCCTGGCACTTCGGTAAGCAATGAAGGACAGTGAGATCCTTAGCAGTTTAACTGTTTTAAAACCATTATAAATAGATAAAATGCATCTACCTATAGCTCCTATTTCCCTAGCTGCTGTTCTCTAGCCCATAACCTAACTCCTTTAGATTCAAAGCTCCTCAGAGAAGGATCTGTATCTGACTGTGTTTGTCTAGACACCAGTACAACCGAACGCCGATCCTCCGGGTACTACCCTAAAAATAGAGTGCTAAGTGACCACAGAAAAAAGCTGAAAAACAGGCTTTGAAAACTTTGAGGGGAAAAAGTCTATGTACATGACACATTTGCGGGTAGAATCTAGATCAAATGTCAAAAGCAGCAGGGAAGGAAATGAAAATGAGAGTGGTTTGGGAGAGGCAAGAGACAGCCAAAGAGGAGCAGAGGGCGAGAGAAATGTAGGCAAAAGGCAATGACTCTGCGTACCTTCGAATGTCTCAGTACATTCATTTTACACGAGTCAGGCCCCTGCCTGTTACCAGAACCACAAAGAAGTCAGCCTTCCAGTCATGGTGTCTGCAACGTCTTACGTTCCTGAACATTTTTACAGCCTGAGAGAGCAAATTATCGGGCAGCAGCAGCAGAACGCAAGGCTGGGTGTTAGATGCTGGGGAGGAAGGTGGCTGTACTGCTACGAGGTCCACCTCAACACGAAGCCACCCTACTGAGATACCACTGCCGCTTCGGAGGTTCAGAGAGAGCCGGGCGTGCTTGGCTGGGCTCTTCAGCGGAGCCCTCAAATTTTGCTCCTTTTGGATTAGTACATAATGTAAGTAGGGCATATGCTCATAATATGAAACCTTAATTAGCAATGACATTGTCAAATCAGGTGACAGGTTGTACCAGTTTAAGTAAACAGTGATACCTCACTGAGATTAATGGGAAGTATTTTAAGCTACCCTCAAACTTACAAAAAGTCCCCTGGAACTAGCTCAATTCTGCACTTCAGGAGCTCTCCTTTTTCAGCAGCAAATTCTACTTTCCTCTATAAATAAAGTGGAGCAAGTGTCTGTCTGCAGCGGTCTTCTGGCCCAGTCCCAGCTGCGATTGCAGCAAGCTGCTGTCGGAGACGGAAATCTGCAATGTAAACCTGAAAAGCTCATCCTGCCCTGAAACTAGGGAAACTGAGGGATAAGCAAGTCTTGCTGCGGCAACGTAGAAAGCTGTTACCACCGAATTGCTCAATTGCTCCCAGCATGGGGGGAGAGTTTAGTAAAGGGCAATGTGTGCCATGATTTAGCCTAATTTTTGCGTTTCCGTGTAGTGACCGCTGTGGTTATCAGGCAAGGACGAGGTGTGCTCAGCCGGGGCAGGTTACTCAAAGCACTGCAGGGGGATGCGGCACATCCCATTTGCCTCTGCCGTACTGTAAAATACACAGATACCAGATACTTTATTTGTCTGAACGGGTGGTTTGCTTTGGTGTACTGATACTAATTGTTTGCACTGAGGGCTGGAACTGTTCAAAATCCCATTTTAAGAAAGATCTCAGATTAAATGGCAGAAGCTGGGATAGGGCGTGATACTCTTCTAGTTCATGCCCTGAACTGCCGTATACGGAGCAATACCGTGCTCCTCCTCCAGCAGCGTTTCCAACGTGCTCGGCGCCGCTTCTCTGCCAATGCAAAAGGACGTTTGCTTGCAAAAGCTTATGGCTGCAGTCGATGAGGACACCTGGGTGGCTCGCGGCCGGGGGAGCCCAGAGAGGCAGGTCAGCAGCGGCTTAGCCACTGCGACCGCGGAGCTGGTTATGCCATGTGCTGTTACTCCCGGCGCTCCGGCCGCTCGGCCCGGCCGCGACTGGGGTGGAAGAGGCCGTTCTGCTCCCGGTCACCGCGTGTTTCTCGGCACCGCAGGCCTCATGGCGCGAGGGCAGGCGGCCAGGCATCGCCCCGCGACGCCGGCCTCGCTCGACGCGGTTCCCCTCCTGGAAGCCTCCTCTCAGCTCACGCGGTCCCCTTCCGCCCGCTGCTATTTTTGTTGTCATTTTCGCCGCCGCGAGCGAAGCCCCCCGGTAGCGGGGTGGCGTTGATGGCGTTTCCGTGAGGGGGGGGAAGGAAACCGAGAAGAGATGCGGCGCCCGGGC
>PTFA01000040.1:2705060-2732164 GCA_003342895.1 Casuarius casuarius
GCGGGGGGCGCCGGGGCCGCCCCGCCGCCGCCCCCTCTCCCGGCGCCGCCGCGCGGGGATGGCGCTCGGGGAGGCTGGAGATGCTGCTGGCGCCTCGCTCCCTTGTGCAGATGGGTCAGCGGCACGGCCTTGTTCTTACGTAAACATACGTATAAATACACGTGTGTGTAGATACAAAACAATTATATATAATTATATATATAAGTGGGTTTTAGGTACTTGGGGTAACTTTTGGGTGACGCCCTGCCTCGCAGATGAGCCCACCTCCTCGCGGGGCATCTTCCCCCAGCAGCTACTTGGCCGCGGCGCCGTGCGAGCCCTTTCCGCCGGCTCGCTCGAGAAACCGGAGCGCGACGACTAGGAGAGAAACGGGGCTGGAAGGAGACGTAAGGGGAGAAAAGCACGGTGTGCTGAGGCTGCCCTGGGTGCTGCAGCACCCCGCGCGGCTTCTCGCCCCGCTCTGCTGCCAAAAAGGCTGGGTAGCGTTTTGGGAGGTCGGTGAGATGCTTAGAAACTTTCTTCCTCTGACCTAATACGTGATACCACTGTTGCGGGTGGCTTCTGCAGGTATCGTGGACTTCGCTTCATCTTTGGTGTCATGGGTGTGTGAACCTTTACGCATCGCGTGACTTCACCGATATTTCCGAACAAGTGGTCTCCTTCAGTGCTGATTTGAATTTTTTTTTTTCCTGTGACTCAGTTGTTCAGTGTTCATAACTGTTCACGTTAACTTGACTAACCATGATTAGATATCTCCTAATCCACAAATGTGCCAGTACTTTGTGAATGGACCGATTTCGTAAAGAGGAAATATCTGCCAATTTGGCCAAAGAAACTAAGCTTATTTGAAGCCTATTTATTTCTCTTCAAAATTTTACATATGTGGTCATTGTGAAAATGCAATACTGTGGGTTTTTTTTTCTTTGACTTCCCCCCCCCCCCCCCCCAAAAAAAAAGAGTAGATAACATAACTAATTGCTTTGCCATCTAATTGTGTAACCCCATTTACCATATGTTGCTGCTGTTTTTGTGGAGTTATCTCCACCTTCTTGTTTCTCATATGCTATTATTTATGGCGTATGGGGTCTAAATGTCTTCTCCTGCTGCTGGGAAGCATAAGAAACAAATGGTACAAAAAGGAGCAATGTGTTTTTAAGCTGGTGAAAGGAAGTGTGAGGCCTTTTGAGCTGAATAAAGGAAATACACTTCCTGAAAAGACTCAGAAATCCAGATCTCTGAGACTCTTTTCAGTGTTTGCTGTTTTTACTGAAAAGAAGTTTAACTTCATGCTCCAAAGAATAATCTGTTCAGCAGATGGGAGTCAAGGATAAAGCAGGATTTAAAAGTTGCTTTCTTTTTCTGCACTTTTGGGTAGGAACTAGTGGTGTGATACCAGAGAATATATGCCACGCAAATGTGTGCATTAGATTTGGGGGTTTAATTATTTGTTTATTTTCTAAATTAGGTTATGCATGCTAAGACAAAGCAGAATCAACTCTCAGACTGTCCTCTTCTCCCTCCTGAATACTGTGATCTCTTAATTCTGAAATCGCCTTGAGACACATAGTCTCTGTCCCCTTGGAAATGAGCTGGAGCTTGAGGTTCAGTGGTCTTGCACTAAAAATGCATTAGTCTGTGTCTTTAAAAGTTTGAAGTATTTCAGGATTGATATTCAGTGTAAAGGCAGGGGTGGTATGATTTTCATCATTTTTTGTTTTAAATGAAGTCATATGTCTTTCTCAGTATCCCTTTTTCACTTCTATTGGGAATGTACCTGTCCAAGAAGGTTGTTTGGCACTTTGAAGTTATAAAACTTGGTCCTTCTTGGGCTCAATTATATACTGAGCTTTAAAAATGCACTTAGATTGTGAGAACTAACTCACAACTGCGTTAACGGTAGAAACATCCCGATCTCTGATCTCGCTGTAATTGCTGTTGCTCTGTTAACTTCATAAATCTCAAATTCTAGTGCAAAAAGCCAAAATACATCAAGCTTGTGGAGTAAATCAAGAAACTTTGGAGCATCTGTATTCTTTCATGACTCCCTGTGAGAAACTGGCAATAGCAAGTACCAGGAGCTGCTGATGAAGCATTGGGATCAGCTGTGTCGAAGTCAGCGGTGTCCGGTCCTGGGGCGCCGTGTTTGTGCGTGGCAGCTGAGCCTCCTGCGCTGTTATTGCAGGAGTTAATGTTTTAAGCTGAAGATGAGGCTCTTAAGTCTTAAGAATGATAAATGGAGAAGTATCCGTGCTTTCTTGTGAGTTAGAGCTGCACATCCCCGGATAAATGACTCCAATTTCTCTAGGGCTGCTGTTAATGAACGTGCTAGAAAAATGAAAGTGTTCAGTTAAGGAGGTTTCCTGTAAATTGGAGCCTGGATCATTGGGACCTCCTCAGACTGTCTTGCATTTGGTTGTGTTGCAATTGTTGTGTTACAGAGAATCTTTATTTGGGATTAAACAGTATCTGAATACTGTGTGTCAAGCCTTTGCTTTAAGGAAGGTGAGACTATGTTCCTCACAGTTATTTTTTCATAAGGGGCAAACTTGCTCTGTAAATAGGGGGGAGAACCTTGTCCCTGTGTTGCAGTATTCACGTTGCAGAAAACAAAGCATTGGGGAAGGCGGGGGGGGGGGTGGTCTTTGTTTTTATACCATTTGGGTGAAGGAGATGGATGAACTATCCCCAATGGCCTTGTTCTGCGATAACTCTCTAGTGGAAGAAAAGCGAGTTGCAGCTGTTGTGGGAGTCTAGCAATGCTCTCCTTCCAATAACCCCATTGCTAACCCTGTTTGTTTGTTTTAGTTTGTAAATAATCAGAAGTGAAATCCTTTTTAGGCGTTGGACGTGTTTCTTAAGTAAGCGTGCATGGGTGAAGCTTTCTGAAATCATCTGCTTCTCTGTTTTGCCAGTGCAGAGTTGTCACACAGATGAATGAATGTTTGCATCATTCCTATGTTGGCACAAACAAGCAAGGCGGGGGGGGGGGGGAAGACAAAGACTGTTTGTGTAGATAACAGAAAAGGGATAGCTCTGTTAACGTCTTTATATTCTGTTTTACTGCTAGTAACACTCTTTAAATTAGGGAGAATAACAGGTCCGAACAATAAATGGAGTTTTGTGAACTGTTTCTTCATACCTCTGTCTTAAAATTTTACTTACCCCACGTCCTGCTGAGACTGCTCTGGAAAGATCCATTATCTTCTGCACTGAATAAATCTAAATGAAAAGGAAAAAATTTTCAAAAAGAAATCCTCTAATGGATAATAGCATGTCCCATTAGTGTACAGCCTTCAATTATTTTTAGCTTTTTGGGGTTTTTTTAGATGATGATAATACACAAAAATTTTGAATGACTGAAATTATAAAGCTAATACTGAAGATAAACTTATGTCTTTGGGTTTGGGGGGGATTAAGTTTTTTTCCTTACTTCTTGTAAGGCCTCCAAGGTACCACCGCCACGGCCTTTGGAGAAACAGAGTGAAAATCCAGCTGTAATCCGTGGAGGGCTTCCTGTCACTTCCACTCTATGGAGCTGAGCAAGTGCAGTTTAATCCTGGCTGCTCGACTGAGCCAACAGATGCTTTTATTTTTAACTGTTTTCCTAACTTGGAAACAGAACCGACTAAACTGAATGCTCCATCTTTGGACGTTTAGATGTTTCTCTCTGGTGAGAGCTGCTGAAGACTATAGGCGTTGGGCAGCAAAATCACTGCCAAACGTTCTGCAAGCCTGTGTGTGTGACTGCGTTTTCGTTATCCTCTTGGAGATGAGGGCAACGTGTGAATCTGCTAAGCCCTGCACTGCTGTTTTTTAACAATATATTAACTCCTTTTGAATTATTCACTTGCTAACGGCCACTTATACTTGGCCTCTGTGAATAAAACTCACATTTTTGTTACCCTTTGCATCAGTAATGGAGGAAATTGTTTCTTGAAATTGCCACAGTTTGGAGAGAGATCATGATACTGTGTTACTTTATCAAGGCTGTTTAACAGTCCTGATGGTTTTTCATGGATTGGTTTAGAAAATAAACACCTGTTCTGACTGATTTGTAAACCCAGTATCTTGTATCTCAGAAATGGGGAAGTATTTCTTCAAGTTGTAAGACTCTGGTTGTTGTTTTTGCCCTGGTTTGAGGTTGGCTGATATTTTATGGGTGTCAAAAATAGGACTGGTTTTGATTTAAAATAAAGTTTTTCTGATGATCTCTTCAGTTTTGAATGTACAAGTATATTCTGTATTTGTTGTGAAACTGAATTTGTTGTGTATTTGTTGGGTACCTGACTAATTGTCAGTGACTGGTTTCATCGTAGTGTGAAGTAGCCTGGGAAGCAGTAAAGGAGTTATTAATGGGAGAGGGTCGCTTTTGTATGACAGGAGGCTGCGCTGGGATAACGTAGTGCTGTAGCTGGAGAAGTTCATAACTTTGGTTTGACTGTGTAGTTTCATATAAATGTGTGCCGTTTTTAAGAGGTTTTTACATGCAGAACTTAATCCTGCAGTTTCACAGAAACATCTCCAGTTTTTAGCTTTTTAGAGGAGTTAAATGTAGCTTTTGTATTGGCAAATTCTTCTGCAGCTTTCTCAAGTTTTCTCGTGTTTTGTTTGACTTGCATAGACTTCTTTGGGAGCGATTGCTTGTTTGTTAGGTAATGCTCACAGATTCCTAGAGAAAAGATGGAAATGCCTGTCGTAAGCCCCCTGAAGTTGTTCTTCTTTCAAATTAACCATGAGGGTCTCCTCTCCTCTCTGTATAGCTTTAGTCTTAGTGGCAGACAAAAGATAGCGTTAGCCTCAAAGAAAAATCCCAGCCATGTAGCACCCCAACCGCAAGTACTGCTTTTTATAGGATTAGAAAAGGCAATGTTCAAGCTGTCTTATGCCAAGTTGCTACAGAGCTCAAATATTGCTGGAGCTTCAAGACATTTCTTAAAATAAGAGCAACCCATGGTGGCTATGATGGAGTCTAATTCAAGAGTAATCTTGGTCCATTTTGCATGATTTAAATAGGAAATACTTCATTCTTCATTTGACCAAGCTGTGGAAAAAGAGAGAGTCTGACGTTTGTATTCAATTTCTGTTAAGTGAGAAAAGCATTGCTTGAAAATGGCCATCTATTACACACTCTCAGAAATTTATTTAACATTTTTCTGTTAAGAGAGATTATCCGGAAGGGCTTACAATGTAAGTAACAATTACTCTAAATATTACTGTTTAACATTAGTAGGTTGGAGGTATTCCTTTATGACACTCCAAAAACACGGTTTATTAAGTTTCCTAAAAGTACTCCTTAATTATTCGACAGGTTCATGAACCACCCAGCTCCAGCAAACAGCCGCTACAAACCTACTTGCTATGAACATGCTGCTAACTGTTACACACATGCAGTAAGTATTTTTTTCTTCCTTTTCTTTTTTCTTTTAACCAGATGTTTTGGCAAATTCTTGTGGTTTTGGATGACTAAATGCTTTCCTTTGCCCAAGCGTATTCATATTTACAACCTCTCTGGTTTTGTTATACAAGCTTTAGCTGTTAAAAGTCCAGTAAATGTAACACTAATTAGATGGCTGGTGATCGCTAGTTCACGTTCTGAATCTCTAGAAGCTCCAGATGCTTCATAAGGTTCCTTTTTACCAAAGTAAGTTACATGTCTTTAACTAGATGGTTTTCCTTTGTCCCAGTCAAAGGAGGACTACAGTAAAATAAACACAGGCCTATAATAGTTAGTCTTGCAAGGAAGACTTTTGCAGTATTGTGCTTGCATAGTATTATGGGCATTGTATAATGGAAGTATGAGAATTTTCTTTTCCATGTTAAAAGGGGAAGGTTTTATGCAAGACTGTGGGTGTTAGCTAGAAGAGCTATAGTGGCTTAGTTCTCATGCTTAATAGTATATATGAATTGATTCTTTGAGAGAGCTGATATTTGGAGAGGGGCACTAACAACGCTGATCATAAATGCTAAACAGCCCTATTAAAAATCCTGGCCTCTCCTTCTTTCCATAACATAAGGACCCATATATTTGAATGTGTGATGTATACACCAAATAATGAAAGCGGGCCTGTAGGGCTTTTCTTCTAATTGGGAAGTTTAATTTGTTGTCTTGCACTTTGAGAAAGGACTCTTAAAAACAGCTTTTTAGACTGGCATTTGCCCTTGCATAAAGGCAGCTGGTGCTTCTCGTTGATCTGTTTAACTCCAAACATGTGAAGTATGTTTGACTCTGGCCTTGTCCTTTTATTTATCTCCAGTGTGTCTGTTGAGCAAGCTGCAAATATGAATTCTCAAGGTACTCTTTAGTTCTCGAAAGAGATCTACTCTTAAAGGTCCTTCATGTGTATTTTATAAATAACCAATGTACAGCTCTGTGGTGCTGGCAAAACTGAATCACCTTGGTTTGCATATAAGAAAAGTAACTGAGGCTTATGTGTATTTTTAAGCTAGGGGTGTCATGTACAGCATTATGGAAATATATGCTTATTTGTCCAGAGAAATGAAGCAACTTTCTGTTAGTTAGCACAAATACATAGTTTATCTCCTAATCCCTATACAAATCCTGTTTACTCTGGCCAAAAAGTTAGATTTCAAAATGTCTGGCAGCAGTTACTATACTCCTTAACTCTTCTAGCTTTCATCTAGTTGGAAAACAAGGCATGTAATCGGCCTGCCTGTTAGCTGGGGGTTATAGCCAAGATGTCATACCATTATTTTGTGGCATGCTGCTGTTTACATGATGTTGTCTATTTACTTCTGACCATTCAAGCTACATGCTGCAAATTACCATGAGCTGTTAACAGCTTGGGGATATGTAATGTTAAGATATCCTTTGGGGGAAAATGTAGTGTAGTATAATAAAGGGATCATTACTCCTTAAAAATAAAATCAAAATCATATGCAATAAATAACTTAAAATGTGAAGCCTTGAAATAGGAATCTAATCTCAGAAAACACAGTGGATTACATGGGAAAATATTATGGGGGGGGCTTTTTTCTCCTTGTTACAGACTCTATTTTACTATATGTTAAAAGGTTGAGTGGATTGAGTCTTTGCTGCTAGATTACAGTATGAGTTTTCAATTAGACATTGATGTAATTTCAACAAAACAGTGTTTAGCAATCTGCTATTTTTAAAGCTTTATTCATAGCTCAGAAAGTAGTCAGCTTGTATTGTATGAGCATGGCTGTACTTGGGTAGGTGTCTCTTCTGTTTTTTTTAATTAAAAATATGCAGCAGTCAGTTTAGGCAGCTGCTTCAAAAATACTAGTTAAGAAACTGGGATACAGAATCTTATATATAGCTTTTTGTCACATTACTTAAAAGCTAACTGCATGTAGCGTACTAAGAACTTCAAATTTCTAACTAGAAAGGCTCTTTAAAATGTCTTGATTTTTAGCTTTAAAAGAAGCACTGAATCGTCTTTAGACGCTAGGAGACAGGAAGGGCAGCTAAGCAGATGAATGTAGAGACAGAAAAGACTGCTCTGTGTTTAGAGGAACAGGAAGGAAACAGCGTATGAGAGAAGCAGGAGTCATAACCATTTGAGTTGTAAGGTAAGCTAAATCGAAGTGGGGCGGTTGGCTGCTTCATCTGAACCTTCCTAATATGTGTAGGGCTTATCAAACGAAAGATATGCTCTGTTGTGTTAAATTAAAACTCACAATTTGCTTTATAACGCTTTAGATGTTTCTTCCTACTGCCTTAAAAGGAGGAAGTATTCTTAAAATTAGTTACGGTCTGTGTTTTCCAGTGTTGATTCGTCTAGTGCATGGAGAAAAGAGGAAAAAATGTAAATGTTGCCAGAGTGAGACTTGGACACTTACCAGGAGGTCCTTCCCTTTGGAGGATGGAAGGAAGGATCCTCAAAATTTCAGAAGTACTCTTACAGTCTTCATTTTACCTGACCGATATTAGCAGCTTCTCCATTCTTCCGTACAGTGCACAGCTTAAGTTGCTAATAGACTTCCCACTCTGATGCTTGTCTCCATATCTGAGAAGAGAAAATTCATGAGTAGGGAGACACCGAACTCTGCTTCAGGGCTGTGTTTTAGAGCTGGCAACCTGAGATGGACGCTCCTTCATCTTTCCCTCTAAATATCACGTGTGATTCTGGCTGCTTTGTTGATCTTTCCATCCTCTTCCTGCTCCAAAGAGGAAGCGAAGGGGTTATCTTTATGCTATTACTATTTCCCCCTCAATGAATGGCACATGAAAGGGAAGGGCAATACCATGTTTTGCTACAGTGGCTTGCACATCAAAGGTCAGGTTGCTGACTAAATTTCCTGCATAACCTTGTGTGCAAACAAAAGTACTTAATTTGGCCTGATTGTTATGTACAAAAGCAAAATATTTAATAGATTTTTTTAAGCCTCTATGTGAGAGCTTGTTTAGAGAAATTTGGAAAGAATATAAACAGAATATTGACTAAAGTACCAGTATACTCAGCAACCCCAAATAATTAGGATGGAGATGTCAGAAAGCTAATCCTACATTGCTTTAAGCTAGTAACCAGAGAGTGCAATTTCTCTGAATTATGTCTGATCAGGTTTAGGGCTTGCTGTTTCAGCATCTTGCTTTGTGCCTTAGGGCTATTTTACAACAGCAGCATCTGTGATGGTGGTGGTTGTGGTGGTAGGTTTCCTGAAATACATCACATGGAGGCTGTGCCTAAATTGCCTCTTAAAAATACCAGCATGTAGCCATAAAAATATATATACTTTAATCCTTTTTCTCCCTTTTTATTGCAAAGGGATGTTGTAATTTAAGGCTCTCATTTTGTTCTGGCATCTCTCCAGAAAAATTAGTGAAATTGTTGCCTTATTCTCATGTTCTGTAAATCTCAGTGCCAACTCCATTTCTTAATTAGCAAGTATTAATGAAGGTGCTAAAATTAGTAAATGGGTGCATCATAGTTCTGGTTTTGCTCACAGCATATTAATATTGACAATGTTCGTTTGGAACTGTTGCACTTCATGATGAAACAAAATTAGCTAAAAGTCACAAAAAGCTTTGCTTATTGCCAGGAGTGGTGGCAATGTAGAAATGCTCTGTCATGCCTATAAAATGACACAGTGCTATCACACTCATTCTAGTAGTTCTAATTCTTTAACTACTTTATTGATAAATACTTTTTCTTTTAAAAGACCCATTGATTGCTTCTCCATTCTGAAGATTAAAATTCTGTTCTTGCACTCAAGATTTTTTTCAAATGAATATGGGAAATCTGTCTTGTTGACTAAAGCGTTATCTTTCTTTCAGAAGATGGATAGCAGATATAACAGAGTATGCAGTGTATCGTATGTTATCTGGTATGGCATTAATATCTGAAGAACTTTTATCTAGTTGGCTGAAACAGACTATTTTTCTGGATTTTTTTTTTTTTTTAATCCAGCTATTTTGGTCAGAAGAGGAGTAATAAAACATCTCTTGTTTAGTCTAACTGCTCCCATGATGCATATGAGGGCATGGAGGCAAAGTGTGCTTGTTTCCAAATAGAATACTTAGAAAAAACAATAAATCCTTCTCACATTAGTATGGTGCTGTCCTTTAAGAGAAGTAGAATTTTTCTTTAGAGTCAGGACAAGGCAGAAAAGAGGTGAATTCAGCTCTTCTCTCTGAAGGTGCGAAGAAAGAGGTGAGAAGACAATCATTCATTTTAACCCTTAAGTTTGTGTACAATAATTGCTGGAAAAAGTGATTGTCTGCAAGCTACGTGCTGGCCAATTTTAATGTGACACATCATAGCTTAACCTGTGAAATAATTACTTTTAATAGACTAGTAAAACTGAGATGTTTTTATAATAATGCAGGTTGTTCTGTATAATATCTGACTTTACTTTCTAAAGAAGTCTTCTTTCCTCTAAAATGGTCTCAGTCAGAGCTCTAGGTGGGGTCTTGTAGCTTCTGCTAAGAGAAGCTCGTGCCCAGGCTGTTAGTAGGAAATTAATAGGGGTTTGCTATTTTACTTAGTTGCTTGTGTCCGTGACACTTGTACCAAATCTCCTTGAAACTTCTAGTTCTCTGTCAAATTTAGTCAAAACCTGAAATTTGCACCAAAAATTCTGAAGGAAACTGATAAATGTGAATTCAGCATGATGCACAGCTTAAAGAAATTGGGCTAAAAATATTTCTGGAGTTTAGTATCTTCCTGTCTCCTGCAAAAACTAAATGAAGCAGCTGCCACATCTACTTGGTTCCCTGCTGTCTCAAGGGCTTCAGGCACACTTTAAACTGTATGCCGTAAGTAGAAAACAGGAGCGACTAACCTCCTGAGGAGTGAAATGCTTTAACCTTTCTGGGATGTGGGGGCTGTCCAGAATATGTATATGAAAATTTATGATTTGTGATAAATGAGAGGCCAGACTGGAAGGCTATTTCTGGCCTTAAAATGCATGAGTTCAACTTTCATAGTCTAGTTAAAAAGCTCAAAGTTTTCTCCTCTGGTCCAGATGCTGCAGCCTTTAGGGATGCCATGCTTCTCATTTGTATCGTTCTGTAACTTCTGTGTTAATTGTACTCAGCTTTGCAAAAAAGAAGATGCAATAGCAGTGAAACTGCAGTTGATGTACTTAAATCCTGAAGAAAAGGCAGTGACATTTATTTTTTTAACTGTTTCTTTGGATTAACCAGCAGCTTTTCAGATGCATTCAGCATACTGTGCATCTTTTAAGCTGTAACTGATCAGAACCTCAGTTTGTTCTGGTCTCCAGGTAGATGAAGGACAAAGATAGTGCAGCCTCGGCTAGAGCTTTGCACTCGCAGCTAGCAAACCTGGAATGCAAAGCAGAATTGCTGGACTTGCTTAAACGTTGCTGGTTCCTAGCTTTATTCTTAATGAACATGTGAGACTTGGTTTGTTCATAGTTTAAACTATGAAGTTTATTTACAATTCAAGTGAACTAATGAACATCTTAAAACATACAGGAGGGACTGGAAGGAAACTCGTATTAGAGTTTTGTAACTTAAAAGTCTGACAGAGGTATCTATGTTTTCATAGTGAAAGGAAACAGAAGTGTCTGAGACAGCAGTTTCTTTTCTGTAAATACTTGTTGGATGTGGGGGGTGTGTGTGTGTGTGTGTGTGTGTGTGTTTGGGATTTTTTTCTAGTTTGTGTTTCTGAAGAGACAAAGGTAGATGATGTAATTTATCCTGGAAAGGATCCTGGTGTTTTAAATGCATTTCTGAGTAATTATATGAAGCCTGCAGCCCACTTAGACACTTCACGTGAGCATGCTAAGGAAGGTGTGAACAAAAGCTGCTTGGAGAAGCAGGTGGTGAGGAAAACAGACTGGGATACATTACCTTAAAAGAACATAATCTTTATGTATTAAGAATCTGTTCAAACTAGAAGTTTGCAGCTAATTTATGATATGTAAAACCAAGTTCTGCAAAGCCTTTGCTAAATTATTTTATCTTCTCCTTACCTGTATGCTTCTAAGTGCTTTATTTTTTTTCATTGGGGTTTTAAATTTCTTATGTTCTGTTCCTTGCTCAGCCTTTGTGCAAAAGAGATGGTTTAGATACAAGCCTAGAGTAAGATCAAAACCTTTTAAAAATGTGAAGCAGAATGTGAAAATAAATAAATTAGTAAGACTTAGCAAATCCTTTTGTTTGTGTGATGTGTTATGGCTAGGGAAGCTAGTGACTTATCCTAAACCCCATGGGGGGAGAAACTTATCACAAATGGGTATAATCTAAATGTCTAAGATGCTGTCAAAGTCTCGACACTTGTATATTAACACACAGCTACACAAAAACTTTGCTCCAGTTAGGAGTGTGCTACTGGATGTTATATATGGTTTTATATGGCATACTGCCCTGCCGTTGCTATACTGCAGGTGGTAGCTATGTTGGCTGGGAGTGAAAACTTAACAGTGGCCTTTTGTTTTCTCAGTTCCTCATTGTTCCTGCCATTGTGGGCAGCGCCCTTCTCCACCGACTTTCTGATGATCGATGGGAAAAGATAACAGCATGGATGTACGGCATGGGACTCTGTGCGCTCTTCATCGTTTCCACAGTATTTCATATAGTCTCTTGGAAAAAGAGTCACTTAAGGTATCACCGTAGCTCTTGCTTATGATGTTTTATTTTTATGTTCTGTGATGTTTTTCCATTATGTTTCTCAAGCAGCCAAAAACTAATGATTTTAAAGAAGGTTGGAGTGATAGTTTGTACTGAATTATTAAGAAAATCTTGATTCTGTTAGAAGAAAGAGAGAGCCAAGCTGGAATACAAAGTTAGTGCCTGCTGTCTTCTGGGAAGAAAAAGCTTTTTCATAGGTCCTTGTGGCTCTTAAACAGAGTCTCTACTTCTCGTGCATATTCATGAGAGCTGTTTCAAACAGCTTTTTGTTGGGCAGGAGGATGTGGTGGCGATTGTTTAGGTGCACTAAAAAACAAACAAAAGAATTGCTAAGGGATGGAAAGTGAAGGTAGTGTTGCACACATTTGACTACCTCTTTTTTAAGAGGAGCATCTAATGCCATCCGTTGTAGGATCATGCATCACTCCAAGTAGACATGTACCAAAACCTTTGTCGCAGTCTGAAACACTTGCTTAACAGAGCAGAGTAATGCAACAAAACCACACAGTTAATCCTGGCACTAACTGTAGCTATTGACATATGTTGCAAGCCAATACAACTTCCATCTGTGTAAGAACTTCTGGATTAAGTGCACGGTGGATGTAATCCCACTGTAGAAATGAGGGCACTTGTCTGAGACTGTGGCATGCTGAAATACTTTGAGGAACACACAGAATTTGCCAAGATGCTTAGTCTAATAAACAGCTAGCAGCAGAAAGCCTCCTTGGGAGCTAGTCAGTAACAAAACTAAGGGGTGTGTGTGTGTGTGTGTGTGTGTGTGTGTGTGTACACACATTTTTATATATATATATATATATATATATATATATATATATATATATATATATATAAAAATATAAATATATATATATATAAAAATATAAATATATATATATATATTAAAAAAAAAAAAATTCTTTTTGGCCCTGTTATGATTCCCCTGTAATTAAGGGCCATAAACTGGATTTAACCAGTAGTCGCTGAATGGTGACAACTTCTGGATTAAGCAGAGTTGTTGTGACAGCTTTCTGCCTCCTTGCTAGACAGCAGGATGTATGATGGAGTGGAGAAGGGGAGAGGAATGGCAGAGTGCTCATCTCCTACATCTCTTGATTATGACCCTGTGAAGTTAAAGTCAGCTGGACATTTTCCAAGTGGCTTTGAGGGGTTGTGGAAATAATATTTTCCCTAAAATAATTCCAAAGTGTGTCAGGAAACAGATGATGTTAAGATCTTTCCAAACTCAGTCTTGGTGACTTGTTCTCTCTCTTTCTAGGACCATGGAGCATTGTTTTCATATGTGTGACAGAATGATGATCTATGTCTTTATTGCTGCATCATATGCACCATGGTAAGAAATCTGTCTACCTATAGAAAGAAAGAAAATTGATCAGTTTAGATTAGAAGACTAATCAGTACAGTAGGATTCACTTCATTTGCTGATAACAACTATAAAGAATTCCTTGTATATAGTTTCTCATAAAATCTTTGCGATGCTTCCAAACTTGAGCTTATAAGTCATTTGTCATGGTCTTCCAGAAGTAAAGCTGAAAGTTAATACTTAGGTTATAGCAGTAATGCTTTTCTCAAAGCAGTCAATGCTTTTCAGTCTGAAATATTTGATGTAGTAAGCCATATCTGTTTCCTGTCTGTATTAACTATATCAGTTAACAAATAAGCCTGAATTGTTGTGTTTTGTGTCTTGTTCCCCCTCTTTCTTGTATTCTTGCTGTGAATTATGGAGAATCACCCTTTAAGATACTGGTTTGTCATGCAGCTGTTAAGATGACATCCACACAGTTTTCATACTTATATCTGACACTATCAAATAGGAAAATACCATTTTTGTTAATGCCTTGCATGTAAATGTTACAGAACTTGAATTTCAGATGTCTGCTAATGCAGGTCTGCTCATGCCTAAGTTACAGCTTTCAGTATTTATTTATTTTTATCAACAAGCCCCACTACTCCTGTGTCAATATGTTCCATTCATTCATCACCTCTGTCTATTGAAATCTCTGTACTTCCAGGTTAAATCTACGTGAGCTTGGACCTCTGGCATCTCATATGCGTTGGTTTATCTGGCTAATGGCTGCTGGAGGAACCATTTATGTATTTCTCTACCATGAAAAGTAAGAACTGTTGTTTGCGGTTAACTTTAAACTGAAATGGAAAGTTTGGGAGCTCTCTTGGTTTTTGAATACCACTTCACCAAAGAATCTGGCCATTCACGCACTGATTTGAGAGCAGCTCTAAACTACTGAGCATATTTCCATTACTTATTTTCAGTGGGCAAGACCAACTGTTCTTTGTTTTGGAAATGAGCTACTGAGCTTCGTGTTGAATAAGAAAATATAAGTTGTCTTGATTGTTTTATTCTCACTACTAATCACTGACTAGATGCATTGATTTTTTTTCATTATTTAGAGAAAAAGATATTGTCTGCAACTGTAGTGTGTAGTGTGCTGAGATAAATACTAGCTCTACTTTGGTAATAAAACACTGGTTATCTGTCTATGTAGAAAGCTTTTTGGATAGTTTTAATGGACACATACTAACATAAAATGTAAAAATGCTTCCTTTACTGTTGAAGGAAATGTTCATCCTCTTGAACATACACGTCCTTAAATGATTCAATTTGTTCCTTTTTAGGTATAAGATTGTTGAACTCTTTTTCTATCTAGCAATGGGATTTTCTCCTGCTCTGGTAGTGACATCCATGGTAAGGAATGCAACTAACATTATAAATATACAAGCTTTCCTTTTATGACTGGTTTTAAGTTCCAGTGCAGCTGTAGTTCTTCTGAACAGATCTTAATTTCAGCCCAACATAATTATAAATGCTCTCTGCAGAAGAACCAAATATTCAGTTATATTTTAAGTTTGTAGTTTAAATTCATTGAAATTCTACCTTTTCTGTTGAAACTGGGCCACAGAGTCTCAAGAGAAGAACTTAGTTCCAGACTTCATGAATACTCCCATGTCTGAAAGAATATTGGACAGAACAATTTGTTTACTTCCATTTTCTTAAAAATGAGAAAGATGTGAAGTACCTTAATCTATCAAAGCAATGTTTTTTAGGTTTACTGTTTATGAACTTATTTAATGCCTGCTTACTACTTTCAAGTTATGAGTTTTATTTTGGAAAGTAAAATGGACATCTGTCAAAATATGTTGTCCTTCTTTCTTGGTATACTTAAGAGCTTGAAAAACCTAATCAGTTTATTCTGTCTTCTGGTCTAAGAACAGAAAGTAAATTAACTCTTTCACCTTTCAAAATGACTTATGTGGAACAAGCCTAGGAGATTTTTTTCATGTCTTACTACGGGCATTTTTTTTCCTTTTAAATCAGTGAAGCAGGGCAGAATTGAACTGTTGAGTAGTTGAACTGTATCAAACTTATGTAGCTGATGAATTGAATCTGAGGTATTTCATTTCTCAGCAAATTGAGATAGATATATCTAGATATATACATATATATCTAGATATACATATAAAAAAATTCCTTGGTGCATCTGAAGACAAGTAAAAATCTTCTCCCTGTCTTGTGCATCTCAACTTTGACTATTGTTTACTAAAAGTTACATGTTTTAAATAACTTTGAATAACTCTCTCTGCTGCAAATGTAAATCTGAATTGTAAGGCATAACTTTACAAATCTGTCCTCTACAGAGGCCAAGATTTCCTTCAGTCTGCAATCTGTTCAGAGAGCTGTGAACCTGGGGTATACTGATAATGCCAGTTACAGTATTTCAGTCATTTTCCACATGAATTCAGTGCTATACCAAAATGTTGCTTGGTAATTCATTCAACTAGTAGAGTTAGTCACATTCAACTCATGCTTATATGCAATAATGTGGTTTTCTTTTTCTCTGTATTTGCCTGCTCCACTAACAAGCAAGAAGCAAAATGTCAAGCTTAACTTAACTTGGGTTATCCTACTGTTCCTTCTATAGTGCTAACAACTGAAACAAATATATTTAGATTACACTTTGGAATATATACCAAGTATACCATTTTTGTCACTCATCCATTTGAGTGGGTAAAACATGCTATACTGTCTAAGATGTTCTGAGCTATGTCATCCAGCTCTTCTGGAAGAAAAATGCACTTTGTACAGAAAATACTCTTTCCCTCCCTTACACCCCACCCCTAATTTCTCCTTATTAATTGACAGAGTAACACCGATGGACTTCAGGAGGTCGCCTGGGGAGGCTTGATATACTGTCTGGGTGTGGTGTTCTTCAAGAGTGATGGAATCATTCCCTTTGCCCATGCCATCTGGCACATATTTGTGGCCACAGCAGCTGCAGTTCATTACTATGCCATCTGGAAGTACCTTTACAGAAGTCCTGCAGACATTATTCGCCACTTATGATATTTGGGGGAGAAAAAAAAATCTGCACTTGGCCTCTGTAGCAGTATTATTTGACTTAAGGAATTTGGGGAAATTGGAAAGTTGCACAGGAAAAAATGCACTGACTTTGATAGTTCTCTGAACATAATTACTGTGAACCGAAGTTGTATGTGTCCTGGAATTGCCCTTCATATGGCAAGTGCTGTAAATAACCAAGATACTGTACTGCAGTACTAAGAGTCCATTCCATGTTAGTAGAACTGGCTACCTGATGTTTACAAATAAATTTTGTATTCTAGTTTAATTTTACAATTTTTAACTACATGAATTTTTTCTAAATTAGTGATTCAAATGGTGAAGTCAGTGCAATAACAAAAATGTAATTCTGTTGATCTGAAATTGGTTTCTATCACCTTTCCACTAGTCATTCACTAAACATGAATCACAGATGGATAATCTACTTTCACCACCCATTATCTTGGTATAATGCAACTTTTATAGAAACTTGTTGTGTTTTTTGTAAACTTTAAAAATACATTTATTGAACTGAAAACACACAACTGTCATCTATGCAGTTACTCATATTGCAAAGTCTTGCAAGAAATGGTTACATTCCACATGCTGTGCTGACAAGCAAACATTGTACCTCTCCAAAGGTTGTATTACAGGTATAGTTGTAATAACCACTTTTACAAACTAAAACCTAAATGTGATTCTGCCAGGTTTTAAGATGAAAACATCTGTAATATTATTGCTCATCTATGGTACCACTTATGGCACCTTAATTTGGCTATATCGATGATGGAAAGAAGTGCTTTCAAGAAATAGGTAATGCTAGTTTATCTTTTCAAGATTCCCAATTCTACTCTGTGCTGCCCAGTCGGGTCGCAGTTTGGATGAGAGCACGCTCATCAAGGCTTGGCAGTATTAATGAAGGTGGCCAGCTAATAGCCCACTATCCACATTAGAGAGTCGGTAATTTGCCGAAAATATGTATACACATACTGGTGCTGTAATACTAAGGCTTGGATTTTCAAAGGGATTTAAATGGGCTGACGGAACCAATTTCCACCAACTTTCATTGGGGTCATTTGATGGATGGTTGGTTCAGAAAGCAGGTGCAGAGCAATCACTGACCACTTAAAATTCGTGGTTATTGGGTCTTTGCAAGCATGGCCTTCTTGGGAGGAAGGCGTGGAGAACTTGACACAGTGTCACTTGTCATTCTGGGACTTCGCACAGAGTAAAACTGGTCTTTAATTGTATTGCTGTCTTTCTGTACAGGAAAATAAAATGTGGTAGCAAGTTACGACTGTAGAACGTGTGCATTAAATGACCAGATGTGGAAGCCTCATTGTAATACTGTTTGTCCAATAATTGTATCCTGTCCCACTATATTATGAATGTCTTATATTAAGATTGACTTTATCCTTTTTCTAATTTACTCACTTTTTCATGTCAGTGTTTAAAAACAAAACGTGTTGCCTTTTTCAGATTTTGTTCTGCATATTGCCTGTCTTCAGACAATAGGTAGTAAGATAGGGATGTTTTTCAAGGTACTGTTTAATACTTCACCTAGATTTGCCAGCAGGTTGCATATTTTAGAATATATACATTTGTATATGAAATTTGCAAGAGGGACAAACTTTCAAATCAAGGCATTGAAAAAATTGCTGTATGGGTGATTGGAAAAACAGCACCGCTACAGCAGACTAGTTAACTGCCCCGAGAGAGTACAAACGAAACAGCTGGGCAGGTAATTCCTAGTACAACAGTCTCAAACATCTGGATGCCTCAGTTTTTTAACATTGTGTCTATTTTAATATTTTCACTTTTTGTGAGTTCATATACTTTGTTTAAATGCAGTACTGTTAAAAACCACTAAAATACACGTAAAAGTTTTCTGTAGTCAAAAGTGAAACTATTGCTTGAATATGTTTGTTTTAATTTTAAGTTAATTTTTCATGGCATTGCTTTTTGGAGTGTTTGAAATGGGTTTTTAAAAATATTTGAATTCGCCAAAAATATTTTGAATTATTGTATTCTAGTCAATATGATATTGAATGTACTAGACTAAACAATAAACATTTTGTGCAATTTGGAAACTTGTGTGTTCTTGTAATTTTTCCCCACTGCTTAGTATTAAGTGTTTCAAATTTACTGCAAATATGCAGGAATATAAGGGCCTAGCAATGTTGCTGCTCCTAATCACGCTTATGCTTGCTCAAGCAACTCTTTAAACTAAATATTAGGAAAATATTATGATCCAGAATGGTATCATTTGTGGCGAGAGGTTCATCTATATGGAAATTTTGGGCAATATAGAGACCTCACTTCTTGCCCATTTGTTGTTCTAGATCAAATAAGTTTACTAACTTCTTTACTCCTTGGATTTACACAGTAGTAAATAATCTCGCTTCAGAATGATTCAGTGCCTGGTGAAGGTACAGTGGAGAGAGGGAGGAAGATGATGAATCCAAAGATTCTCCGCATTTGTGAAACTGTGGAGAAGAGGAATCGATATCAAAAGCTCCTGTGATGAGTTTTATGTTAGGGTGTTAATGCAGGTGTGTTGACTTTAAAAACCAAGCTGACGTGTTGCTTGTATAAGACACTTCATGATCTTACAAAATGGTGATGTTAAAGCATTTCTGAAGTCTCTTTTTGTTTTGGTTTGGTTTTTTTTGTTTGTGAAGCTGGCATTGCTTTATTTCCGTGTGTACTTGGGATTTTTATTTCCCCTCCGTCCCCACCCCATAAAACACTAAAATACCTAATCTTGCCGACTGTACTTTATAGGAGTATATACATGCTTTTTATAGGAGTGGATATAGGAGTATATTTTTAGCTGAACTAAAAATGCCTTTCTCTCTGGAAACTTGTTTTTAGTATAGAGACAACTGCCGGATCAGTTAGCCTCCCCCCAGCTAATTGCAGCGCTCTCGGCTGATTCTTGCTGAGAGTAACAGTGCTTTCTGCAGCAACAGAGATGAGGTTTCTGTGTTGCCCTAAAGCAAGTGTTTTTTAAAAGTACTTGCTTCTCTATATTCTGTGCTTCTAGGTTTTAAAAGGGCAACAAGTACACTGATTCGAGATGAAGCAGCAAAATGTGCATCTCCGGCTTTGCAGACGGGCCCTTCCAGGACAGCTGTAGGATGCAACAGGTACTTCGAAGGCTGAATACTTTCAAACTTATCGCTGTTAGGACATCTTTCTTTTAACACAGTATTATGTGCACCTCTAAACTAATTAGGTTTTCAACTATAAAACTCATTGAGGAAGTTGCTCGAGGCTTCCGGGATGGTTTGCCAAATGGTAAAGCCTGACGAACGTGCGTGGTGGATGTGGTGCCTTTGGTGTCCCCAAGCTGCTGTCTGTCTCACCAAACCCAGGTGGTGCTGTCGACCAGCTTTCGTAACGTTCGGCTGAGCTTCGGCTCCGAAAAAAATGCAACTAGTGGACTGTATCCGTATATCGGCTAGAAGAAAGTTACGGAGCAGGACAAGGTGAGTGATTTCCGATCAGCATGGGCAGGACCTGACCGTCTCTGCCTGCCCAGGAGAGCACGTCGGTGGAGACCCCTCAACGGCCTGCGGTGCCATCTGGGAGGTGCTGCCTTGTCTTGGTGAAAGATGCTGTTTTGGTGCGTTTGGAGGGGAAAGCAGTGCTGCACACTGGCCGGGGCAGGGCTGCCGGTGGCTTGCGGGTGCTGGTCCACCTTGATGCGCTTGCAGTAGCTGTGTCTCAGTGGAGCGTAAAGCCTTGCAGCAATGCAATCTACTGTTGTTTTCATGTGAGCTCTGAGAAAGTGAATTAAACCCGAGTTATGCGGAGGGATTCATTAGAAAAGACTTACTCTAGACACTGTGCTGCTTTTTGTAGTGTATTGTTTTCTCTTTGATGACGACAAAGAGCACACAAGAACGTGCCTTTTTCTTTCCCTCACCAAAAGCAGTCATAAATGCATACTTCTTTTTCAACCGTCTTCCCCCAAATCACTCTTAATTACAAATTATTACAGTAATCAAAAGTATTACTGTCTCACAGTTCTTGAAAAGTAATAAAATCCTTTAAAAGCAGGCTCAAGTAGCTAAAAATGGTTTTCACAGCCTTCATTGTACCTATTGAATTATGGTCTAAGAGCGCGATACTTCAAAGACTCTTGGGAATAGTTGTTCATCACGGTTTCCCCAAAACTTTAAAAAGTTAAGTAAATTCCAGAATCGTTCAGTGTTAGCAAACAGACAAGGGGGTTCCCTTTAATGTGTTTCGTTGTAACTATGTGTTCATTTTTCACCTGGTTTGAAATGGGAAGCCTGTTCCTGGYAGGCGATGTCCTCGTTACGCGTTGCAGCCCTTCTCCACGGCCTGGAGTGACGCGCTGCTTCGTTGCAGGGCTATCGCGGTGGCAGATCTGAAGCTGCATTCGTGGTTTATTACACTGTTTTCACAGACAGTAACTGAACTCTCCCATGCCGTTACCTGACCGGTGTAAGCCAGACAGGGGTAATAACATTTCTAGTGCTTCTTGCCGAAACGTGCGTGGGGGGAAACGAACATCTCAGAAGATATTGTTTTTCATAGAGACTTTTCTCTCCAACTTTCCAAGTACGTGTCCCTGGCATGGAGGCCCCTGCCTCTCGCTTGAAGCTCTCTGGGAGTCACCTACACAATTCTTTATTTAGGGCTGGTGTATTTAGGCGCATGATTTCTCTGGAGGCTAAGGCTGTCATGTTCACATCATGTGCTTGACTAAGTCTTTTCTCGGTGCTCTGCTATTAAAAGCCTGCAGGATGTTAGGCTCTGCTAGCTAATTGCTTTCACCAGCGAGCAGTGCCATAAGATTAAAGCTAAAAATAACTAACAAAAGAAAGTCCAGGGCGACGAGGTGGACGCTTGCCCGTGGGTGCTTTCCGCCCGTGTCCTGCTCCTGTAGGGCTAAGCAGGTGGCTTCGCTGGGGCCATGGACAGCCGTTCTTCCGCACCCAGAGGCTGTTCGCTGTCATGCTTTTGTATTTAACAAGAGTAAAGCCTAACCGCAAACACTAAGGGTGGCCGGACACTTGTTCCCTTAGTAGAACCAGGAGACTTGTTGCTAAGGATAAACTGAGGCAATTAAAATCCTCTTGCAAAAGGCCAGCAGCGAAGCCARCACGGGTTTTATAACGCAGTTACATCACGGCCTCTAAGGAGGCTGATGTGCTYGCAGAAGGATCTGTTCAAGTGTCTCTGGGGCTTAGCAGCATGAGCCCTGCTGGCGGGGAACGTGTGCTCCCAAATCCTTTGGGTGCCTTGGAAAACCTCCCTTCGTTTGCGCACACGTGCAAGGCCATTAGCAGAGACCTCCTGCGTTAGTGGCTTTGGTTCAGCAGAAGCKTTCGTGCTTCCTTGTGTTCGGTCCCAGGAGCCCCACGGAGGTTTGGGTGGGCAGGCAGTGACCTGCGAGGGGGCTACAGTCTCTTTGCAGCATCCTTGATGTTGGCTGCGTTACCACGGTCCACCYGTGGCCCACCAAGCCTTGCCTCGGACAGGAGGCTCCAACCAGGCCACGGGAATTTTGGCTGGAGAGCTTAAGCTGTCATTCAATACGCTGAAACACGGAAAGCAAACCCATGGCACCTAGTGAACTGAGGAAACCCACGGTGTACTTGGCCTCAAACTCAGCGCTGACAGCACAGTGCCGGCCGTAGCAGCGTGGTACACGCTGAAGGACTGGACATCGCTGCTTTGGGAGCTCAGCCACCCGCAGACTAAAACSTGCACGCTTGGAAAGCTAATGCACATCTCCGAATATAAATGTGTCTGACTCAGAGAAAATGGGTTTTGTCCTGGAGCTAAGGGTGGTAAATCTGGTACATCACTGAAACTAAAGCTCCAAGGGACTCTGAGATAACTTCAGCCCATCCTCTGCCCGCAGGCAGGGCCATCTCCGCCTGCCCTGCCGGCTGCGCTTGTCCAGCCTGTTCTGAAAAGCCTCCAGCCACGGAGATTTCACAATCCTCCCAGGCAGTTTATTTCAGCGCTTCACTCGCCGCCCTCTCAGGCTTTTTTCTGCTATCTGAGCTAAATTTTCCTTGCTGTAACTCAAGCCCTTTACTCCTGTCCTCTCTGCAGTGGGCACAAAGAACGTCCTCCTTTCCTCCTTATGGGTGAATTGTGTGTGTTTGAAGACCATCACTCCTTCCCTTGCTTTTTTTTCCCCCTTTATCCAAACAAACCCAGTTCCTTCCATTTCTTTGCAGGTTGTATTTTCTAGCCCTCACATGTACCCACATACACATAGCTAGAGAGCTATAGATTATAGATATGCGCACACACATATTGCTTTTTTTTTTTTTTTGCATTTGATGCAGAAGGGAGCAGCTTCAAGCACCGGGTGCGTTTCGGGGCAGACCCGAGCACCGCTGGCCGAGCACCCGCATTTCACTGCTGGCTGAGCACATGAGCGAGCGCCGCAAGGCCGGACGGGCCGAGCCGCCAGCCCGGCCGGGCTCGGGGCRAGAGGAGCCCGGGGCAGGGGCAGGCTCGGTGCATCACCGCAGGCACCRCAGCTCGGCATTGAGGGCGTTATTAGCACTTTCTTGCGCGTTATCATCACTTTCTCGGGCATCATGTCGCCGTGCTACGGGGCTCCGCGGCCAGCCGAGCTGACGGGCGACGCGGGGGCTGCAGGCATTGGTCATGCAGCCTCCGTGCAACCAGCAGAGCTGCAAAGGCAACACAAAACTGGGAGCTGCTGCGAGGAAGAGGGGGCTGCTGCCTGCTGCGGCTTCCCGGAGTTTATCCGGGGAGGAAGCAGGCCGGCAGCCGTGCAGCCACGCRGGGCCGGGAGCAGCTCGCGCGTGACCCCTTGCGTCGGACGCGTTGGGCTCCGGGAGCGGCTGCAGTACCGACGCGGGATTTGAGTCCCACCAGCAGCATCTGCTTCTCCCCAGGCCCTCGGCGAGGAAAGGGCAGCAGCGCTGCGGCCCCGGCGGCTCCATCCCGCACGGCTACTTGTGCCTTGGCACCTGCAGCCTTGCACACGTGGTGTATATGTGTATGCAAAAAAAAAATGTGGCTCTGCAGGGGGAACCCCCAGGTCACACGCAGGCTGTCATGGCCTAGCTATGGCTTTTAAGTATCACTTTAAAAAAAAATAATAATAATAATAATAATAATAATCTTTTTTACTGGCCTGGCTTGCTGCAGCAGACAAGGCTGACGGTCTAGTTGGTTGTTTCTATCCCTTGTTTCTAGCCCAAATAATTTTTGTAAGCAGTTGGAAAATTGTAATGGAGAGGTTTTTTTTTTTTTTTTTTTTTTTTTTTTTTTTTATTTTTATTTAAAAAAAAAAAAAGTATCAAAGGTTATCGAGTTCCTGCAATGTCCATGAAAAGCACAAGGGCCCCTCGCATTGCATCGAGACACAGGCTTGGCCCTGCTACGGATGCGCTGGTGTTTTATCATCTCCTCTGTTTTGGGGAAGAGGGTGAGCGGGAGGCTGGAGTCGCGGGTGCTGGGCCCGCCTGCATTTTGGGAGGGGTGGGGGTGGGGGTGGGGGGTCTGCGGGCGCTGGGAAACCTCGCTGCACCCGGCGTTTGCCACCACTGCCCGAGCAGCCCCGTGCAGAGCCATCCTCCATCTCTCCATCCATCCCTCCATTCATCCATCCCTCCTGCCATCCCTCCATCCATCCCACCATCCATCCCTCCCTCCATTCATCCCTCCCTCCATCCATCCCTCCATCTAGCCATCCATTCATCCCTCCATTCATCCCTCCCTCCCTCCATCCCTCCATTCATCCCTCCTCCCTCCATCCCTCCATTCATCCCTCCCTCCCTCCATCCCTCCATCCATTCATCCCTTCCTCCATCCCTCCATGCCTTTGTTCATCCATCCATTCATCCCTCCTTCCATCCCTCTGTTCACCCCCTCCATCCATCCCTCCATCCATGCCCTGCCGCGCTGAGCAGAGCTAAGCTGCAAACACGCCAGCACCTGCGACCGGAATTGTTTGGCTCTGCGGTGGGAAGAGCCCGGCAGGGATTCACTGCGCCGCGGTTTCTTGCCCAGCGGCTGCAGCTTGCGAGAGCTACAGCAAAGCTTTTCTGTGGCTTAGACAGCACGTGTGTCCCTAAATGGATCAAGTGTATATGTGTGTACGGGTTATATGTGTACAGATTATATGCTTGTATTTTATAGCTCTATAATATAGTTTATGTAGCTATACAGGTGATCTCTATGTGGTATTAAAAATTGTGTGTATATTGGTATAGATACATGCGCGCACGCGCGCGCGCGCGCACACACACACACACACACACACACACACACACACACGCACACAACATCGGTACATGTACATAATCCAGTGTATGAATATAAAATATAAGCATATAATGTACACTGTATAGTCTTAAAATACTGCTAAATATGGGATTTTTAACATACAATTATTTAATTTATATATATATATATGAACACTGTATATGTAATGAGTGTGTCTTTTTGAATATTAATACTTCGTCATATATAAAATATTAAATGCATGTATTATATATTAGCTGGTATATAAATTATATTAAAATATAACAATTGTATATTACAATAGAAATTGCTAAATATACACCACATTTAACATATAACAAATACTATGTGAGTGTACTGTGTACTATGACTTTACCTTGTGTTGCATAAAATATGTATACAGCATATATTTTCACACATGCACACATGCATATGTGTGTACATATAGGTTTTATAGGCATGATATATACATTTATATATAAAATATAAGTTTAAACACATATAAAGTGTATGCACTGTATATATTGGTATGTTGTATGCTTATCTATATAATATAGGTTATATAAATATATAGAATGTGTATATGTATATATACTGTGTGTATATACATAAACTGTTTATATATGCTATATATACATATGTACACACTGATATACATCTATGCACACTGTACATGTAGAGACGTACATTGTATTATATAAACAAAATCTAATAAGCATGTAATATACACTGTATGTTCTTAAAACACTGCTAAATATGCTATATTAACATATAGTTATTTTCATATATATTTGGATGCTAGTTTAATTAATATATCCTTTTGTATATTAAAATATATTATAATATATATTACTACAATTAATAATTATTATAATATATTATGTTAAAATATTTATTATATTAATAATAAATACTATTTATTTTAATTATTTTAAATATTAGCTATTGAATATTAATATATATTATAATATTAAAATATTTTAGCTAATTTTGTATATTTTATATACAATTACATTGTATATACAATTTATATACAATTATATATAATTTGTGGCAAACACATGCATTATATGTTATATGTGGTATATACATTATATGAAAATATAATAACGGTATAGCGTATCTTACAAGAAAAATAGCTAACTCTACAGCACATTTAAGACTATATGACAAACACTACACGTGTGTCTTGTGCGTTTATATATGACTATGTAGGGCATAAGCTAGACAGATACAGATGCACACATAGACATTAAAATATATATTTTTATGTATATAGAGAGCACACAATAAACACCACCACCACCACCACCACCACCCCCCGCCCCCAACCAGAGCAGCCGCGGGAGCTTGGGGGCGCGGGGGGGGCGATAGGGGTTGTGTGTAGGGGCACCGTGTGTGTGTGTGTGTGTGTGTGTGTGTGTGTGTGTGTGTGTGTGTGTGTACGTACACATTACACACCAAATACATCTTGTGCCTGATAAGCTAGAGAGATAGCTATGTAAACACCCTCCCAGCCTTTTTATAGATCAATATAATCACTATATTATTTACATACATATTAAAAAAAAATGCTACCAAATGTCCTATGAAAATATTAGCCACCAATACACACACAGTGTGTATTTTAATGAATGCCTCTTTCTCTATAAAACTGTATACAAATCATGTACACTATATACTATGTATACATGTAATATCTAAAAGCCTGTTTTTTTATGTGTATCTGGAGAAAGACAGAGACAGAGAGAGAGAGAGAGAGAGAGAGAGACAGAGACAGAGAGAGAGAGAGAGAGAGAGAGAGACAGAGAGAGAGAGACAGAGAGAGAGAGAGAGAGAGAGAGAGAGAGAGAGAGAGGGAGGGTTATTATGTGAAGTATAAAAAATAATGAAAAAAGTAATAAATTGATGTATATTAGAATGGAAATACTGCTTCATATACACTACTTTTATGTTGAGTAACTGTGCACACAGTATATTTATAATGTATACATGTATACACCTTTGCAGTGTATAAAATGCATAAGTATAAGTTTGTGTGTATGTATTGCACTTAGTTATATTTTTATATATACACTTATAATACATATTATATACAATACATACAATTGTATATACATATTATAATACCTATTATAATTACATCATTTTATATAAAAATGAGTAAAATAGTTATTAAAAGATGCATATATATACATATACATATACACACATATGTGTATATATACACATATATACATATATATGTATACACACACATATATACACACATATATAATATAGTATATTGAAAATATATATATATATGTGACTATAGTCAGAACTGTGTAACCTAACTGCACATCTAGGATGTGCTTATGCCCGGCAGCCCCCCCC
>PTFA01000040.1:2732209-2827327 GCA_003342895.1 Casuarius casuarius
CCAAGGCCCCTGCGCCGAGCCCCATGCACCAAGCAAGCACACCGCTGAGAGAAGAAAAATTTAAAAGTTTATTAAACATTAAGAATAACAGACAAAAAAAAAGATTTGGGCTGAACAGCATACAGGATGCAATCCATTTCATGTCATACATTTAATTTGATCTTATTTGTTAAACTTGTATTTAAACAGATGCTGTCTTGTGGTGTTGCCAGAAATACAATGGTTGATCACTTGTAAGTTTTAATACACAGAATTTTTTTTTCTTCACATAAAAAAAACAACAAAATAAAAATAAACTGCACGTCTCTAGTGTAAATCACATGCAAAAATAGTTTTAAAGCAATAATTGGGGCTATTACAAACCCACAGAGGCAAGATATTCAAATTTTTTTTTTTGGGGGGGGGAGGGGGCGTCTTTTGGCTCTACTTAACTCGGCCAACTTACAGCTTCTGCAGAGCTATGTAACGTTTGTGTACGGGTGTGCAGGCACAACCGAGTAAGCTAAGCTTAATGTCTAGCTCAGACTCCAGCCTTTCATTTTGAATTTCTTGCTTTTGTGGATTCAAGTCAGAACTTTAATCCCGTGGCGCTGGTGACTCTCGCACCACGCCACAAAAAAAAAAAAAAAAAAAAAAAAAAAAAAAAAAAAAACCCCAAATCCCCACCCCTCCCGCCGCACACTTTCCCAAGCAGATGCCCAAGGTGCTAGGATTCACGAATGTCTCAAATTCAATTTATTTTTTTTAGAGGGCTTTTCTTTTAAAAAAAGAATTCACTTTTAAGTTTCAGCAAAAAATATGTAAGCATTTTACCAATGCTTATTGTTTAATCGAGGTCAGCAAATTATTTAGAGACACTATTAATTATTCTGCAAATATATATATTTCTATTTTTATAAAATTATAATTTGATAGACCTACGAGCTCCTTTATGAGCAACAAAGCCATCAGAGGCCTGATGATCCCAGCTAAACCGTCCTTACGAACTGAAAATGAGACAAATATATGTGTTTTTTTTTNCCTTGTTTGGAAAAAAAAAAATTCTTTTTCAAGTTTTATCCCACACATATTTCTCATCTACTTCTTTTTAAGAGGGTGAGCTTTTCAGTCGAGCTAGGGAACCTGACCCTCACAGTAAAAGAGGTGAGTGTCTAAGTCCTGCGCCGTGGATTAATACATCCCTGAAACCTGCCTTATATAGACTACCACCTCCCACCCTTCCTGCCCAAAAGAAACAACATAATCCTCTGTAATTTCTTCCGAGCTGCCTTTTATGCTTTAATGAATGTTTTGTGGTCACAGTGCAACCCACCAATGGTTCTAGCTATTTACGCACCAGCTAATGATGGCACACCCACAATCTCTGCCATTTAAGTGTCGCCCCAAGAATAATCACAGCGATGGCAATTACATTGCTGTGGCAGTTTGCTCTGTTGCTGCTGAAAGTGTATCCATGGCAGTGGCAGGCTGCCTGAACCCTGCCACTGGCAAAAACCTATGCCAAAGAAAAAAGAAAAAAGGTTTCTTTCCTAGTGGATATAGCGGATATACTGACTTGTATCAAACACTTTCAGCCTCATTTCTCTACCCTTGCATCCAGTGGCTTATACTGACCTTTAGAAAATAACTCGCTACACTTTAAACTTTGCTGCAGCACATGGAAATTCAATGCACTGAATAAATGGTCCACAGGCAAGTACTGCACATTATGGGACACTGACAAGTCAGATACGTTTGAGGAAAAATACTGGAAAAATGCCATTGATGCAAGGATATATTTAATGCTGAACAAAACGTTGAGTCCTCTGTAACAATCTCCTGAAGCATGAATAATGATTTAATGGAATGAACAACCTTTTTATTTGAAAATAATGTCAAAACACTTAGAAAACCGTGAGCAAGACATGTAGCACCGTATTTTCCTCACATGTTAATAAACGTATGCAGTACATACAACTGTATAAATGAGCAGAGCTATTTATAAAAAAAAAATTCAGCTGGAAACAAATTCTAGCAGCAGCAGCAGATTAGAAATGAATGTGAGTTTTTTTGTACTATATATTATTTTTCTGCCTTTACAAAATATTGTATTGTCCAATCAAGAGTTGATTAAAACGTGTTGTGCTTTGTCCCTATTAAACAGATTCTTTAAGTGTTTCTCATGGAAAATAATAAAATCTCTCTTTTCTAGTAATATGGAACCCCCTGGAAAGCCATATTACCTCCATAAAAATTTAATTTAAAACACAAAATATACCGATGTGCCAGTGGTAGGCTTAAAATATTAAAGATTAAAAAAAAAAAACCCTAAGCATTTCCTTTCTGTACAATATTGGAGAATATATATCTTTGCTATATATTTTAAACATGGAATAGCTTTTTCTTTTTGCTATATATAATATATGTCTTTCAAAATACATTGTCAGTATTTGTACTTGAAAAATACTGTACAAAACGAACATACTATAATTATTCTGTATAAACTTTATACATTTTATAATATCTATTCTTTTGGTCTATAGTAAACACTTAGATTGATTGGATTAACCACAGTATATGACAACACCATCCCCTTCTGAAATACACCAGTGTCTCTTACATTCATTTTTCAGAAGTCCACTTTATGTTAGAACATACGTGTTCAAAAGCAAATAGAGAGATTAAAACATAATAAAGTTCAGAACCATCAGTTCATGTCACACTCAAAACAACAATCACTAGGAAAGATGGGCTTTGCAAACCAGTGACTTCTTCTAACTGAATAAAAGTGATTTTTAAACAGCAAGATATAATCCACAGAAAATATATTACAAAACATGGGAAAAAAACAACTGAACTTAGGTATTTATTTAATTTTTAATCACAAAATGGAACTTGAAGAAATGCAGAACTAACTGAAAACAAAAAAAAAGCCCCTCTGATTTCAACATCGGATCTGATTTGATACTATTAATTTTGTTCTTGTTTCAACTAATTATCCTGCTTCTTACACATGCGCTCCCTGCAGCAGGGATACAATTAGCATGCTCACATTAATGTGTCTTTTAAGTCTTAATTTTTTTGTTAAAGACATTAAAACTCCTGTTGGGTAGGGAAACCATCCTACGTCCACTAGGAACACCCGGGCAGCATGCGCGCTAGCGTACAATAGGATTATTGCTTCAGGTACAGACAGTGCAAAATACACACTCTGTGGTCTATCAATATTACTCCTAGCTATCTGGGGTCTGTGGAAAGAAAAGGAACCTTAATAGCTATAGATAAGCCATTATGGGATCTATAATGAGTATAGCTAACTCAGTCTAACAGCACTTTAAATCTGAGACAATTATCACCAAAACTTAAAATACAACAAAAGCAATCTATAAATTAATATTTCTGCAGTGTAGTACTAAATTATTATTTGTGCACTTTATTAGCATGTTAACTTTTCTGATTAGACATACTTAAACAATAGCTTGTTACTCTCGAAAAACTGAGATCTACTTTTTTTTCTTTTTTCTTTTTTTTCCTTTTTTTATAATTTATACTGGGATCTTTCCAAGTAAATCAGGAGGATGGAACTGGTTACAATAACATAAAAACCCTAATCTGAAGCAGCACTGAAAAAAATATAATAAAAAGCTTACTATGGCGGTTCTCAACAGTCCAGGTAAAAATGTGGCACCCTTTGAAGAGGGCTTCGTAAAAATGGGAAGTGCTGAGACGCGTGCGCACGCACAGACACACACACGCACGCACAGACGCACACACAAGCACACGCACACATATACAGACATGAACACACGTGTGCACACATACGCAGATACACGCATACGCAAACAAAAAAAATAAAGTAAGTCAGTTTTGTTTCTGCTTCTGGTAAAGTGCTGAAGACAGAAAGGTTGGTTTGGGTGTGGTGCTATCAAACAGGAAACACATTGTCCATCTATTCAAATGCCAACCTGCAACAAAAAAAAAAAAAAAAAAAAAAAAAAAAACCCACTCCCCCCCTTGAATTTACAGGGGGCCGTGTCGAGCTTCGTACTTTGCAAGGACGTTCTTGCATTTGCCCAGCTCTTTCCGTAAGTCGGCCACCTCTTGGCGGAGAGCCGAGTTCTCCTTCTCCAGAAACGAGGCGCGGATGGCGATCTGGTTTTCCTTCAGGCGGCGGGCATCCCTCGACCGCTTAGCAGCCATGTTGTTCTTTCTGCGCCTTGCCCAGTATTTGTCATCCTGCTCATTAAACACAGAAAGAAACAAACAAAGTATTAGATTTCAGTAAACTGAGCAGCCACCGGGACCTACCCTCAGCCACAGTCTCCGGATCGGCGGCGACTTCACACCCCATATTTTGCTGGCCGTGGCCTATTTTGCTTGCATGGCCCACTGAACCCTGACAATGCTGGGACAAAAGCTATAGATTTTCATGGCATAATCCATCCAGTGAGCAAAGAGGCCTGCCCATATTTCTGTCAAAATGTTTACACTAACCCCATCGTCCTATTGACTGAATTCCTCCAAGGAAAAATGAAGCCCTATTCCAGCGGTACAACTGAGCTCACATCTCCCCTGACCTCGTTAGCACACCCACCCTCGCATGCGATGACTCACTCTCTGCCGGTCGCTGGAGCAGTACTAATGTGCTATACTGTTTCTTTACTGCTTGTGTATGTCCCTGCACATCCTCCTTGCCAGCCTGGTTCATTCTGTTTGTTCGTATCATCCATATCCTCTATTTTTCATCTCACTCTCTATCCAAAGCTCTTTTGCTACAGAGCCCAAAAGGGCTCTTGCTTTGCGCTCTAGAACAGCAAGTCATTGGAAGAGGATTTCTTGGCACTACTTTACAGCTGACTGAGGAATAGCAAAACAAGGATGACTGCTTTAGTACCATCCACAAAGAGATTAGTACAAAAGGTTTTCGTCAGATGGCCGTGAAGAAAAAAGTATTTGCCAGACAAAGGTCCAGATCACCTCTAAAGTTTCGTAACACATTCCCAAAATGTTATCCCTACAGACTTGCCTCTGGGAGTTCACCTTAGCTGTACTTGTGCATCAAAGGCTGTAAGTCACTCTATACTTTCACTTGATTTTTCCACCTTCCAAATACAGTGGCCTTCAGCAAAATGGCAGCTGCAGTGCTGCTTTGATCTAAGCTAAACTGAATTAAGTGCGAACAGCGAGGAGCAACTGAGTGAGTAGAAACTGCAGAATCCCCGAAAAAAAGTGAAATTCAGTCCTCTGCAGAACAAGACTGATGCAGTCATTTGACCCCGCTCAAACTGCCTGGTCAAGCCATACAGGTCAAAATTCCCCTCCCAGAGTCATTCAGGCTATTTCTATTTCCTTACATTTGCTTATGCTCTGAGCGTGGCTCTCTTGTTTCAGCAAGAGTGTGCTGTAGCACAGCACCATTTCCACTGCGAGATCGGGGAGACATCTGCTCCTAGGTTGCACCGAACAGACAAATGCTCCACCACTCATCTGTCTTTCAGCACAAAGCATGCCAGGCCTAACACTGCCGCTCTGCACCTTCTACCACTGCTTGCACAATGCAAAAGAAGAGTAAAATGATTGTTGGAAGTATTATATGCCTGTTTTGCATTAGTTTAGCTTAACAAGGTATGCAGCAATGATGACTTGGATCCAGTGTATCTCTAAATTGCCTTTCACCTGTACTTAGATGGGACCCCCAAAAAATCCTCTTAAAAACAAGCAGGCAGCAAAACACTATGACCCAAATCTTTTTTATAATTTCCCATCTCATTCCACTCCATAAAAATCAGCTTTACGCAATTTATTAGTGTGCCACCTAGGCTTCATCCATCTTTATTTTAACAAATTGCTATGGCAAATCCCTTAATCCAGGCCTGAAAGAGGTAAGGCTGGCATTTCAGAATCACATGCAGCCCAGAGACGATTGACTGGTCTAATCTGCTTACCCTCCCCCAGAACTCAACAGCCACTCCACATGCCAGGACAGAAGCAGCACTTGGGTCAAGCACTTTGAAAAGAGTCAAGGGCAACCGACGTGATCATCTCAGAGAGATGAGGGACCCTGAACTTCTAGCTCAGTCTTAGACTGAAAACTTACAGACGGCACCGTTGCCTACAAGACACTGACATTTGCCACCTGTGGTATGAAATACTCCAAGGGCATCTTTGGCAAAAGTTTGTTTTGGCATATAAGGATACCTAGGAGATAGCACAAAACAACAAATGGCACTAACTGGATTGGGCCGATTGGAGCAGGCACACTCCACCTTTCCTTACACCTGTGTAGCCATTTCTATATTGAACACCTTTCTTTAGACAGACCTCTTACTATACTGCAGTATCAGTGGAGCATCACTGGTAGCAAAATTTGCCTGGCATAGTAATGACGTGGTGCAGATGAATCTTCTTGAACAAAGGCTGAGGATACTACAGACAAAGGAAAAGCAGCAGATCACCTGAATACTACTGGAATTGTGATTTCTGTGCTTTTAATTTGGATGACGTTATCCTGAGGGATAAAAATAGCAAATAGCATCAACGTCTTTTCTTAATGCTATCAATCTGGTGTAAACACATGGCATCGCCGTCTCTTTGGATGCAGAGCCAAAGATTCCCACCGATTCCAACAGGCTTTCAGTCTGTGCCTTGGGGGAGCAGCAGCAACAGCAGAATGAAATTCCGCACTGACAACCTCTGATAAAAAAAATCCTCTTGGAAACCACATACTAGGAATAGAATTTTGCAAATAATGATAATTTTCACGATTATCTGATATACTAAATCAGCTGATCAATTTGTTCTGCTCTCTTCCGAGAACTTCTTTGCTGTTCACATCTCAGAAGCAGTGAAAAGCATGCAGGAGGGTGCTCTTTCCTTTTAGATATCGTATTATTGCATTATATTTTAAACATTGTCTTAAAATACACTTCTTGGCAGTGTGTCTTCAATGCTTCCTTCGTAAATGTCTGTTTACTGACATACAATCCTCTCTGCAGATACTCTACCAGACAGGACTGCCCAACTTCAATTAGAGGCTGTAGCCCTATTTCCAGTCTTTCAGAAGGCTACTTGCAAGCCTTTTTCAAATGCTTTTTTAAAAAGCGAGTTTAATTTGCATGTGTTAGTCTTAGGACCTTGATATTGTTCCAGCCCTGTGACCAATGAAAAATCAGGCCTCCACTGTGCCTTAGTATCACTGCTGATGTCTTGGCTTTCTCACAGCAGGTTTCCAAATGCTGCTATGGTCAAGGAAATTCATACATAGTATGTTGGTCCATTAACACAGCCTTAGAAAGATCAAATTATGGACCTAAACCACTGAATAATTAGAATAATTTTATTCTATTTTCCTACAATTAGTTTAGATTCTTTCACCTAGATTAGTAATGTTTAATGCAGTGTTTCCTTTGCTTATTAAAAACAGAGCTGAAGAAACTTCCAGATGCGATACAGTATACTTCATTCTGTCCTTATCAGGGACCTGCCTGGACTACACCCTCTAAGAGATGGATTCTTCCTAGAAGAATTTACAATCTATGCCGATGAGACAGACAGGGGTGGAGGAAAAGGAAATATGATCAGACTGTTTCATAAGTGGGAAATATAGGACAAAGTAAGCTTGTGACCTGGGTCATGCAGGAAGTTTCTGGCATACAAGGGAAATGAATATTGATCTCATGAATTTCAGCTGTTGCCTGTCTCAAAAAGGACACGTGCCCTCCCCAGTCTTACGTGAAGCTGTTCTAGTTTAATTCTACATCAAAGCCATATTTAGTGTGGTAGATTTACATGAGAAAACAGATTCAGGCTCCAAACCTGTATTTCAAAAAATAACTGTGATAGAGTCGGTGTATGAACAACCTGGTCACCAGTTCCAATTTACCTTCAGGTCATCTGGAATGAAGACTTTGCGAGCTTTCTTAATCATCGGTTGTGGTTTCAGCTCTTCCTCAGAGAATTTGCGCTTACGAGGGTCAAACATCTCCTGGCCAGGAATACTGGAAAGAGCAAGATCTGCAGGGTCAGGTTCATAGCCAACAGGAACTTGGATAGTCTCAGGATCAATGGGACTTGGTGTGTTTCGGTTTGTTGGCAAGATCTGACCTACAAAAATAAAAGATGAATTACAGCTATGTTAGAAGACAAAAGATAAATAATGTCACTGAATATGGATTTTAGAGGCTCTCTAAATACATTACAAGCAGTAATTCATTAAGCTTCCATGTAACTTTGGTAGCTGCTTTTATTAAGTATCAGAATGTGCATTTTGTAGGGTGCCTATGCAGGTCCAGACATGCTCATGCCATTACATTCAGAATGGGCTCCTAATTCTGATTGCTAATTTTGGATGCTCATCTTAGGATCACTGAATCCAGTGCTGAGTTCCACTAGAGTGCAGGCAGAGGATATATCACTCCAACCTGTGGCGCTTTGTTAAGATCACATCAGCAGGAACAAATCATAAGCATTGTCATTTAGCCATTACACTGTAATCCTTTCCAGATTTCTCATAAACAGATTTCTTCATGTACATCTTCAAGGGAACCTTTGGTATAGGATCAAACTGTATAACATTTGCAATAGGACAATATTTGATGAAAATGTACTGTCAAGCTTCACTGAAACACTTTACTAAGGAGGATGCTAAATGTTTTCTATGAAATCCTACTGGTTATGTTCTAAAAGGCATTGAAAGAAAATAGCAGCATGAAAGACTACAATGACTACTTAAAGATACTCTGCAAAAACGGAAGAACACATATATACGCCACACTGCTCTTCTATGATATATAAAAGCTACTTAAAAGGAGCCTATCACCAGAAAAAAAACCTACTTTCCCTCCACTTATCTTTTTTAATCTTAGATGCATCTTTCAAGATTCCATTTTTTCCATCATCAATTCAGGCACCATTCCTACTAAAAATCAAATTTAAAATCTCAACCAAAGATTCCAAAAATAGGAACCTGAAGTCAGCTGCCTAAACACGGACTATCCCTACGGGGCAGAATTTTCAAAAGTTTTTGCATGCCTTAGAAGTAAAAGTGTCACAGACTTCAGAAGAAGGACTTGTGATTGAAGTAGATATTCTTTTATAATTTTGGCTACTAGCTAATTCACTATGACTTAGGGATATGCTGGCTTTCATAATAACTTCACAAACATCCTGTGACTGCATAATATTTCCTTATTTGTGTCTGTATCTGTAATATTTATGGTATAAAATGGTAATCTTTAAATGCTATTTCTAATTACAAATCAAGGTCAGTGTTAACAATGTAGTTTTTATTTTAATCTAACAGATAGCAGCAACAATATTGGAAGTGCGCAGAAAATGCACTGGGGAATTGCGCCGCACAAACCAGGGCTTACTAACAGAAAAGCTTGTCTTTTGTAACACCAATTTTAAAATAGCCCTGATAAAATCAGCTTCCAGGAAAGGCTAGTAAGGGCCTGGGAGAAGAAAAAAGGAGGATCAAAGTTATTTGGTTAAAGTATATATATATCTATACGAGAGAGACAGAGAGAGGGGAAAGATTTCGGTTTACCCTCATTGCACCAGCAGCAGAGCGTTTCCTCTTCTGCCTCAGGATGTGGCACGCTGCTGCCAAGACCTTGGTGCTGAAAACTAGACATTTCCTGTTGTGCTTCATTAATAAAATCAGAAATAACAGCCTGCTCACTTCACAGCTGAAGGGGTGGCAGAAATTCAGCAGCGGGGCCCTCTCCCGAGGGCCGGCCATGAGAGGGCGCGCGGGGCCCGGCGCGGGCCGCCGGCCGGCAGCTCGCCTTCGCCGGATGAACGGCTTCTCAGGCTCCTCGCAACAATGACAACTCAAGTCAGATGTGCACCAGCAAAATGCATTAGAAGGAAAAGGCTAAGGGAAAGAATACAGAGCACTAGACTTTCATTTTTTGTGTGTAAAGTTTTCACAAGAAAGCTTTTCAGCTATCCCTGGAGATTGATTAAATTGCATGTTTAAAACATTTTTATGTCTTTAAAGGTAGAAGGAAAAAAAAAACAACCCAGACTGTTAACTGTTTTAAAGCCAGCCCAAGAGGCTCAATAAACCAAGGCATTTTTGTAGCCTTGCTTTAAATGGATGGCTAATCTCATTTCAAATATATGGGCTGGCAGAAACAGGCTTATTTAAAGGATTAAATGCAGGAAAGCTTCCTTTGATGTTAGCACACTTGTATCAGAGCAGCCAGACATTTTCTAATGCAGACAAATACATAGACATATGCATGCCCAAATCTTGCAAATTTGGTAATACAGATAAAAGTGAAACAAGACCCTAGCTCTGAATACTTTTAGAATATTTCTGGTGAGCCTGCAGGTTGTTTCTAAAAGTCAAGTGGATTGTGAAAGCTGCTCCTGGCTCTCTAATTGCCCTAAACAAAAGAGCCTGTATTCAAATATTGCTGAACTTCTAGATACATAGTATCAGTTCACATGTTACCATTTATCTTTAATGTACACTATTACATAATCACATGAGCTCTGTAATCATTGGCCTCAAGAAATTTTACAGTATCTATCTCTTTAATGAAGGAAAGGGCAAAAGTGCTCCTTTTAAACATGGGATATTGAGGTATTGCATCTTGCCCAATGCAACAGCAAAAATTCCCAGGAACCTTAGAGTGAGTAATGAGTTTACTCCCAGGGTCCTGCAGGCACAGCTAAAGACCCCAGGACTTTCAGTTCTTCCTCATTTCTGAAACAATTCTCTCCGAGACAAAGTAGACCTGTGCGCTTAACATGAAAGGTAATTTTAAGACAATAAAGCAAAGAGAGATGCATCTCCAAGGTGACCTGTTAGAAGAACCTACGCTAGTCAAGATCCTGTCTTCTCCGTGCAGAAATCTCACGTTCCCTGGTCTAGAAGCTCTCATTGCTAAGGGCCTGGTCCTACAGCAAACATCAGATGGCCCAAGTGCTGATGCAAAGCTCATTCAAGGGCTAATGCTCTTCTCTCATGCAAAGTCTGAAAAAAAATATGCACACTGCTAAACATAATCATCTAGGAGTCTAGAGATTATTGTGCTGTAAGATTTTCGTACACTCACAGCACATGGACACCCCTAACTAGCTGTCTATCTGACTTGACTCTCCACTCAGTTATACCAGTGTAAACGATCAGGAGCGCCACTGAGAACAACAGAGTTAATAAGGGCATTTAAAACCCTAGGCAGAAAAAAACAGTATTTCCTTGTCCAGTGTTTTACATTAGGCAACTGCTGGCACTCTACATCTTTTTATTTGTTCTATCAAGTTTTGCCAGTAATACAAGCCAGGAACCTGTCTTCGTTAGTTTACTGGCTAATGGCCATAACATCTATGTGGTGCTGGAACTGGTTGTAACCTAACACGACAGCGTGGGCTGCGCTGGAGTTGGCGCGGCTCTTACCGCAGAAGTACAGTATGTGGCCTCACGTTACACTGGTCTCCAGCCTCCTCTCCCCCCTATGTGCATGGCACTTTAGCTGTGCATCCTTCTGCCAAATTTGTTCAGGGTGTTATTTTTATGCACTAAATTCCTCGCAATCAGAGGTAGGTCAAATAAGAACAGCAATCTGAATGTCATGTGCCTCGCAGCCGACTAATCCTCACATCAGCAAGCTTCACAGCTGTCACAACATCCAGAGACAGAGCTGGTCAACAGAGACTGCGAGGTACAAGCGATCGGCCACGGAGGAAGCCTACAGTGCCAGTTGCCAAGGCCAGGTGAACACAAAGCCTCTCACTGCCCGGCATCGGGGGCCAGATTCCTTTGTTGCCGTCTCGGTATTATTTAAACACTCTGTAGTCACAAGAGCAGCCAAATTTTCACAGAAGTGAAGTGGCTGGACTGTTTAATGTGCTTAACTCTGTTCTCAATGGGGGCTGACAATTGCCAAGTGCTTTGGAAAGAACTTAGCCCCTCTATGCAAGTTGCTTAAATGAGAGCTCTTGAGCATTGAGCATTTTTGGAAATCCAGCTGCAGAACTCTACAGTGGTGGTGGAAGCAAGCTGGGAACAATGGTTAATGGAAACTTCCCCTCATACCACCCTAGTGATGCGTCTCAGCCGTGGCCTGGAGAGACCACAACTATGTCAACACTGGCCTTTTGTCTGGAGACTTTCCCATTTGTAGAGCTCCATCGAAGCAACACTGAATATGCCAGGATAGACAGAGCTCCAGGTGTCTCCTGGAGAAGAAATCAGCAGGTTTCGACAACTCCAACAGTTAGCGCAGCCCCAACATCTTGCCTTCATGAATGTTCTTCGTGTTGCTCTGGCAGAACCTAGCAATAGCGGAAAATTTTCCAGAAAGAAGGACTTGAAAGCAATTTGGCTGTTCTAATCCTTTCAGTCCTTCTCCTCCCAGCAGAGACTGCCAGCGAGGAAGTGAAATGTAATGGCTATATTTTCAGCGTGGTTCCTTATTCACAGAGAAATGGACTGAGGCCATCCACTCGTGTCATCTAGGTCACCAAACAGCTGGTAAAAAGGAGCAACTTTCAACTGCTAGCAGTATTAATTAAAACTCACAAGTATAGCAGTATTTTTACATACCTACATCAGTAAAACACAGATCAGGTATTGCAAGGTCTCAGTCACGGTATCCTGGCTCTTAACTTCCCCTGCTCTAAACATCCGACCTACCGGCCGTGCCCAGGAGAGTTAGGAAATAACCTCTTCAACCATACCACTTGACAGGCTTTTTATTTGTATTGCAAGAGATCCCCAATGAATTATGCAGAACTCAGTTTTGAGTCATTCAACTCCCATGAAAACATGCCTGATTTTCAGAAAATCTCCCTTCTCACAGCCCTTCCACATTTTTCATCAGTTCAACAGCTGGCTGGAAAACAGTGACTGAGAAAAAGAAAAGAAGGGGAGGCGGAAATATTATAATCAAAATACTTTTTTTTTTTTACTGTTCTATTTTTTATACATATGTTGGAGGGAAAGAAAAGAGTTTATTAGCAGCCTAGAGATAAAATGTGTTTGCCTATAATTTTTCTTATTGCAAATTACAGGCACTTTGGGTATGTCAGTTATACTATATAGTATGTCAGTTAAATTGACACATGATCCTTACCCAAAGTTGCTCCAGAGAACCCTTCTGCTCTGTTGATATGTTTTCCAAATCTTCTTCCCTTTTGGCAGTTGGCCAGCTATTTGGGATCGTTCTCTTACTCCAAATCACAGACTGTCCCAGACTAATCTGTGATCTATTTTTGCATTAACTCTTTCAGCCTGTAGGCAAAGTATCTCAAATGCACAGCACAAGGCAGCGAGCAGGAATCAAGACAGGCAAAAATCTCCAAAGGTAGAGAAGTAAAAGCAAGATCTGGGAGCCAGGATTTATATATGTAAACTATCTTGTCAGGCTGCAATTCCTGAGTTACAATATAAACCACAATTTATCTTCATATCTGATTTTCCTACTATTAGGATGTCAGCGTCTTCTTGAAATCAAAATATTTACATGGATATTGAGACTATCATCTACACTAGCACTAAAGCAAATGCCAATGCGCTGTACGATCCTCCAGCCCTCACATGGCAGGACAAAGCCAACCAGTCTCTGCCTGGGGTGAAGATGCTCCTTCACCCTGGGGTGTATTTATGTAAGCAATTATTAGAGGGGCTTTAATTTTCCTCCAAAGCAACAGGAGATTAGTGTATTTTGACCATATTCCAATACAGCAAGGCCATTCCTATATTGCTTATCTTACACAAAATGGATTCTGCTGTTTGCAGAATACTGTGTGACTGAACATTTTCTGTCGACATATCTCGATAATCCAATGCAACCGGAACAGATTCACTGCTCCGAACGCACACCAAAAGGCTGGCACACAGAAATGTTTTTAAAACATGTACTTTTAAAAGATACCAGCATTGTTTACGAATCTTGTGCATTTAATTATAAAAGAATTGCCATTTCCCCTCTCAGCATTGTGCGCCTCCCGGTCTGGGCCTCTACAGTATTATTACAGGCAGGACTGGTAGTCTTACTAGGATTGTCTGACACTTCCCATTAGAGGATGCTGTCTTCAGTTCCTTAGGCCTTTGCCAAATATCAACCATTCTGTTTGGATTTGTAGGCGCCAATTCATGTTTCTGCCAAAATGGTTCCACAGTTTCCCGAAAAAGGCTCAGCAAAAATACTTTCTTTTGAACCTGTTAAAAATTTCTGGCAAGCTCTTCACTGAAATGTGCTAGTGGCCTATGCATTGGAAAAGAGGGCAGCTCCAGGATCAGAGGCACATTTCCCTTTTACTTGCCTTCCTAAAATCTCTCTACTGTGTGCATGCTAGGGCTGGTCAGAAAGAATCTGAGTAAGTGAATAGGACTAAAAACTGAGAACGGTGAAGGAGGTGGGGAAGGCAAGGACAAGGGAGACAGGGAGGCAAGGAGGACAGGGGGAAGGGCCAGGGAGAAGGCCACCTCAGCAAAGATTGGGATGAAAACGTTAAGTAAAAGAGACCATTCTTGAAGGAACAGGGCAGGAGCCTGCACCCGACGGTACACACAGAGCTCCGGATTCCTGAATCCCACAGATCCTCTGCTATCAGCAAACAGTGAAGCACACTGGCAAAGTGCCCTGTCCCCCTGCAGCTCAGAGCAAGAGTAAGTTGTCATCCTCTGCTTGTAACTCAGTCCAAGTGGTAGGGCTCTGGGGGGATGCTGTCAGGTCCGTTCCTGCCCATTTCCAATGTGCGTGTCATAGGGGTGGCACATGAGAAAATCCAGGTTGTCTTTTCCATTTGCTTTTAAAAACAAATTGAGGAAATTACACAAGATTTGTTTTAAGAAAACACAGTTATGGTTGCAATGATCTTTAATCTTTTGATCACATGCTGTTTTTTCCACAGATGCTTTCCTCATTCAGGATTCACTCATTTTCCCCATTTTGATTTATCCAAATGGATCCCACACATTATTTGCCACAAATGATTCTAACCTCATCTAGAGACAGAATTAGTAACATTTTGTGAGTTCCCTCAAGCCCTCATACTGCATCTGAGTGCTTCATAGAAATAGTTTTTCCCTGCAAGACTCCCATGAAAGAAGGGACAGCATTATTTCCTCTTTGCAAGTGAAAAACACAAGTACAGAGATTTTAAACCAAAAGTATCCAGCCTCTCAGGTTACTTACCATTACACGGCACTACCTGTATTTGGACTCTGAGGGCCACTCCAAGTATCAAATTGGGCTCCTCATAAATGGCAAGCAAGTCAACAGCGTGAAAAGTTCACATAATTAACTAACTTGCTCAGAATTATACCAAAACTTCATGGCAAAGAAAGTAATAAAATCTAGTCTCTCTCTGGACAAAATCTTTTAGCTTGTACTGCCAGATTCTCCCTTCTCCTCCTGCAGGTCCTTGCATCCTCTGACATCTGCAGTAAATGAGGTCAAGATCCTGCAGACAGCCACTTCATTCCCGAAACAGCCCTGATTCACCCCAGAGCAGGTCTGTCCTCTGCATTCAAAAAGGGAAATGGGAAAAAGAGATCATGTAATTAAAGACTGTATCACAAAGCAGACAAGGGGGGGGAGATGCTCTCTGAAATTGCACATGTGGCCTTAGTTCTAGCATTTGTAGGCTTTTGAGGGCTTGACTTCGCAACTGCTGGATTTGGTTAGCATAATGTGCGTTTAATATGCTATGCCCACCGTTCCAGTAACATTCTGCCCTTCAAAAGCAAAAAACAGATTAATGTGAGGAACCAATTTAACTTAGTGACAAGCGGTTGGGAGCAAAGACCAGGTAAAATTTATGTCTACTGGACTTAATATTCTGCCCTTGTGTGAGAAGGCTTCATACTCTGAAAACTTTACCCTGTCTTTAACCTGTGTGAAGGCAGCGCTTAGTTCAACGGGCCCCATTTCTGGCATGGGCTTGTAGCTGCTCCTGCAGCAGCCAATAAAAGACTTTCTGGAGGAGATGAGGAAATGAAACTTTTCTCCTCTCCCAAACCAGTCCCTGATAACCAAACTGCAAGATGCCTGGATGTAGTTTTTCCAGTTCTGAACACTTCCCCTTGCATAAGCATTACACACAGAAAGCCAGGGGTTCATACTGTTCCAGGGACACGGCACAGGGATTCCCCTTGTCTTTCAAATTCCTGAAAAGTATGAAGTTCCCAGTCCTCTTAAAGGCCTTTCTGATTTTTCTGTAGGGTGCTGCTTTACTTACAAAGATAGGCCAAGATGACTTTTAGTGGGGACAGGGCCTGAAGAGAAGTTACAGAGAAAAATGTTCATACAGGTATTTCATTTTGATTTACACTTGGTTTAGAAACGCATTTCACTTGAGGATGCTGGATATTCACTGGTGCGGAGCTTCATGATATCCGTTGGCATATCTGCCCACGGTTCTTTAATTGGCAGTTCACATACAGTAAGTACAATTCCTCTTTCAAAAAGTACAATTCCTCTTTCCTTTCTTAAAGGGAAAGTCCCAGAGAAGCATTTTGAAGCATCGGAAATTGATGAAGCATCAGAAACCTGTTCTAAAGGAGTCAAAAAGGTTCATTTTTAATTTCCTTTGACAGTTACATACCCAGCCTTAACAAACCAACCCTCAAACAGCAGACGTTAGCAGAGCCCCTGCTTTAGATAACAGTCTCATATGGCATCCACAAATATCCCCTCACATGGAATACCACTTTCAAAACAAAGGCAGCGCTTGTCCTCAAGTCGCATTCATGTCGTTGCCAATGTGCTCTGCAAGACTCCAGACCAAGTTCCTCTCACATTGTTCTATTTATTTGGCTAACGAACATCCAGGACAGCACGCTCTCAGGCGTGAGTAAACAGGTCTTGCAAAGCCATCGTGTAATCCTGAGAGCATATGCTACCCATGACTCATGTATCTATTACCCAGTTCTGGTACCCAAGCCCATCTCGCTGGGCGTGTTATCAAAACACAGTGCAGGGAGATTTCAAATGGCATGGAAAAGCCACGTGAAACAGGTACGTGTCCAACTCCCAATCAGTGGCTAATGGCAATTCTGCAAGAGAGACAGCAGACACCACCAGCTGCTTGCTGGATATGTCCCTGCAGAAAAAGGGGTCACTGGGCAGAGTTACAGAATCTCGCAAATCCAGCCTCCTCTTCCATCTGTGCTGTACACACCGCACATCTGAACTACCTGTTGCACTAGCTTTTGTTTCACACCTTTTTCACTAAAACAAAGTACACTTGTTATGTGACAAAACTAAACTGGTGCTTTACAGAGAGTGATTTGTATAAAATGATCACATTTTAAGAAGTAGAGATGCCAGAATGAGGACACGCTGTTCCCATAATCTTCCAAGTGATACTTAGTACATTTTTTTTCCCTCTGACTTAAGTTAGGACCCTTGTACATGTTTACAAAAAAAAAGCAAAACCCCCAAATTTGTATTTGGCTTGTAATAGTCCAATAACTACAGAGGCCAAATTTGCTACTACAAACTAGTTTTATGCTCAGCAAGCAAAGAAAAAGAAAGCACAAGTGTGCGGGGCTGTATCTTTTTCTTTCTCTATCGATATATGTATCTCCATCTAAAAGTATACAAATGCATCAATCACAGCGTAGTCTGAAAAATGGGTCAGAGAAGGAAAGGAACACATAACTGAGGCTTAGGGAAAATTCCATGAGAACAGGCTGTTCCATACAGAAATTACCAGTGGGCTCATAACTACTTATTTACAGCTGCCGTATAATACAGGTTTTCATGGCATGTCAGACAGACAAAAATAGGTAGCTTCAAAAAGCAAGTCTGATTAAAAGAAATGATGACACTGAACACTGGGCAAGACACTGTCTCATAAATTCACTCCTAAATGTAAGAGAGTCATTTAGCACCCGAAAATGGTGAGGAACTACCATGCCGAGGAGTTTCAGAAACCAAACTAACGCCTGAAAAGATTTTTGCACCTAAGAATTGCAGTCACATTTTAACAGAAAGATGAATAGTAAAGCAAGCAAAAATTCTCAGGAAAAAAATGTCCAATGAAAGCAATACACACTAAAATCTTTATATTTTTATCTTTAAAAAAAAGTAGCAATGAAAAAGATGGAGATGGAATATTTCTTGAAGACATACTGGAATCCTAATAGTTATTTTCCTTATTATGACCTGCTCTGAAACCTGTCCCTAGCCCTGAACGGAGACGCTAAGCACACTAAGCACGCCTGTTCTGAATATAACAGATATACATAACCTACGAAGATTCTGAAAAATGTCAGAAGTGAAATGAAAATGTCCCAAGACACAACAGCCAAACCTCCTTTCATGTACTGGGCAACGCATTTTTTGTGAGGCCTTCTGGAGGCATCTCTGCTGAAAAAATCAGGGAAACAGAACTTGAGATTGCCATTTCTTTCAAAGCCTCTTCCCCCAATTCACAAGTAATACAGATTTTACATTTATTATCACACACAACTTGGCCCTCCATTGCCCATCAGAGATAAAAAAATTAAATAGTTTGAGGTTAATCTTGAGGCCAAAGCAAACTGGGATTTGCCTTATCAATCCACTGCTTATGGGAGCTTTTAAACATATGTGCCTGCATCTTATAAATACACATAAACATACAAGACTGTTCACTGAAAATTAGCATTAAGTGTAAGCCAATGTAAGCCTTATTTACAGTAATGGTATTTTTAATATAGTACTTTTCTCCCAGTAACCATAGCTACAAATTTCAAAATTCGTTGCCAATCCAGATGTACCAAATAACTTTCAAACAATGTCTTGGCACTGAAACATTTCTTTAACAGAGACCCATCTACCCCCTTCAAATACAGTAAGTTTCATGCAATTCTCTGCCCACCAGCGACCAAAGCCCTTTGCGGGCTGTGCTGTACTCTGCACTTCCCCACAGCCGCGACAACAAGCTCGACACCATTCTCATTCAAAACAATGCATTTTCCTACTTTCATTGGCAACTGCTATGCCACGCTATCATTCAGTGTTCATTTGGGATGGTCAAAAGTGACCGTGTACTTATCTTTGACAATTTCCATATCTACATTACTTATGATTTATAGTATAGAGTTTTATTTTAAGCTGATTCCCACAAAAACAAGTTGACTGGACTGTTTTTTTTGTTTGTTTGTTTGTTTGTTTTACAACAGTGGTTATCTTTTCTATATGGAATACCTGAGAGACAGCATAGGTATTATGGTATTTTGCTGTCCAAGGCTTTTGGGAGGACTTTCAGGGGCACCCCAATCTTCATGCTCTTTTCCTCTTGTTCATCTGGTCACCTGCACGCGAAGATACTGCAGGCCTTCACAAAACTCCCACAATGTGCCTGTCTAACACTGCGAAATACGGCATCGGGTCTGCAAGAGTGGGTCTTGCTGAAAGAAGAGGTGTCTCTGTCCCCAGATGAAAGGAGAAACATTTAAGAGTTGGAAACCATTGCAAGCTGAGGGCAGCAACAATTCACAGGCTTGGAAAATTATGTGGGTTTTACCTTTTACACTCCTGTTAACTCTGATTTTCATGAAGTAGGTGGTGTTGCTACAGCAACTGTCATATCACATCACTTCTGCTGTCTCTGTCACAGAGATCATCTTATTTTATCTTAAACTCAGATATGCAGCTTTTCTTCTTCTATTTTAAAGCCTTCTGTATTTTGGATATAAAAAATTACAGCAAATACAGCTGCCCCACATAAATAATACTTTAAAAAATGTAGCAAAGCTTATAGAACATTTTTATCCATGCTCACTTTACAAATGCAGAAGGAATAAAGAAAACAGCGCTGAACAGACTTATGGTGCTCTAGAGGCTCAGAAATAAATTAAGAGCTGGTCTCATGCTAAAGATGCTTAGTGCCACCTTTAATGCATTCTTTGTGCAGAAGCTAACCCTGTGTTCTGGTGCACTTACCAGAAGTAACTAGTCCATTCACAGGTGAAAACATCTCGCTTCCTCATGCCTGGGCCTATTCGTGTGCCCACATTCCACACAGTTCACACCCAGCCGAGGCAACGGGACCCATCCACCGTACACAATACACCGCTCAGCTCCGATATCTCACCTGCTTTCCTTGCAGCCTAAAAGAAGCATCTACTGAAGCAGAAGTCTTAACACATTTTTACCTGTTTCAGACCATTTGTCCTAGCGGGAAGGAACGAGGCCGCCGCTCCTGGCTTTGCAGCTCCCTTGCTGAGTAACCTGACAGCTTCACTCTGCCTCGGTTTGCCTCCACTTTGCTGCCTGGATAAGGTTTTCAAGTACTCACTGCATAAGCAAGACTCGGTTAAACCCTGATGACTGAGCAAAAGGCTCTGCACAACTCTTGTTATTAACATGCATTCCAACTTGCGCGCTCACAGAGCTTCCTTTAAAAATATAAAAACCAGTATGGAATGGCAAATATTCAGCTACTCTCTCAGGCTACTCAGGAAACTAGAGGAAGACTCACCTACAGTCAAAGGTAATTTCACAGACACCCCAGCTGCTGGCAGAGCTGCCAGACTGCCCATTCAAGGTCTGCCGCATCCACAGCCTAAACCACGAAGGGTTTGTGTCTGCTTCTTCAGAAGCGTTTCCAGGAACTTTCTAAAACAATCAACCCAGTCACCAACTTGCACTTCAATTTTATGAAGACAGGTCCTGTCAGCTGGGAATCTGCCTGCGTGGATCTAATCAGATGACAAGAACTGTATCTTGTGTACCTGGTTAAAGGCTACATATGCAATTAAGATACCAAACAGCCTTTCAGTTTTTTCAGTGATTTGTAAACTTGCATCTCAATGTCCCAAGACACAGACACCGTTATCCTTTAGCTCTATTTCCTTGAGAAATGAGGTTTGTGCGATCATGTCCTGAACACATCTGTCCATCTTCCTTCTAACCACCTCTGAAACTGCCAGCAAATTTCACACAAATTTGGCAGAGAGATATTAGTCTCAAATATACATTACTTGCTTTCACAAGCTTTGTGAAAACAATGTAAATGAAAGAAACTATTACTTCCCTGACTGAAGGAAGGCCTCATATGCCTCATTATACATCAGAGTATCCACAGAGATTATGCTGCTCATGGAACCAAGTCTTCAGGCAGGTAGTAGGAAGGAAAAGGACAGTGTTAACCAAATTATTACTGTAATTTGGAGTATCTTTTCACCCCACTCACCCATTTACTATTTCCAGTAATCATGAGCAAAATCATGTTTACCAACTGCACTGTCACTTGACAATCTTTCTCAATTCCACACAGACACATCTGGTATTAACAGCCATCAAAATAGTCATGCACATGTCCTGTCCTAAAAATCAATGCAGAAGATGGTCAGATGTGGACAACCAAGCCACCTGGTATCATCTGAGCATATATTTATTCTTATAATATGCAGAGAAAATCAGAGCTCTATCAGAAAGAGCTTTTTTTACATTATCCTGCAACACTTACTATGCATGAAAGCAACTAGGATCTCCCATCCAAGACATAGTAGGAGTGTTTGGGAATCAACAATGTGCTCTAGCAGCAATGAAATATTGGGGGGGGGCTTTTTTTTTTTGCACAGGTTTCCTTAAAATGCAAGACAAAAAATTAGGGGAGGAACAATGAGGAGGACTCAGCCAAAAATTCGAGTGCTCCAGATCTATGCTGGAAACAGCATGCCTCTGCCCACTTGAGGGATATACACTAATACACAACTCTCTATTTGCAGGATCAGATCCCTTCTAACTCTCTTTCCTCCTTCTCTCATTGCTGTTATTTCAGTGTCAAGAACACACACAATTACACTGAAGCTTGGGGATGAATGGGTTAACTTTGCAAAGAAAAAGTTATCTGCAAGAGAAACACCTTTCCTCTTTCTGCTTAACTGCTTAATTGGTTAACAGGAACCTGCTTGATGAGTTTTAGCAGCTCCTAGAGATCAGGCAAGGCTGTTTCTGAGAGTGGCTAAAGCTGCTGACTGTACAAACATCTTTAGCTGATCAACAGGGTACCTCTCACTAAGGTTGTTTTTTTACAGCTAAGACTTGCAGAAGGTAATGAAGGCGTTCATACACCAAGGACTCATCCAAACCCAGTAAGAACAGGGCACTGGGCTATTTTAGGCAGAATATTTTATAGACATTACGGACATAAAACTGTCTTACAGGTAGAATAAACAGACAATTTCCAAAATGGTTAGGTGAATGAAAAAAAGACTATATAATTCTCACTGCAACGGAAAGAACATAACAGCAAGTTTCTAATGAATAAACAACAGCTACCATCCTAGTAATTTAAGGGGCTAAGAAAATTCTAGTCCTGAAGGTTCACGTGACAAACCAAAGGCTTTGACTCGATCTCAGTCCTCTGGGCCTTTCACTCAACACTATCTATAATGCAAACGTTTTCCTCAAGTAATTAGTCATTTTGATCTCAGTTGTCTAAAGGGAAAGTATAAGAAGGTTGATTCTTCACACAGGGATTATATTGTATTATATAAGATGAGTACATATGTGCACGAGTAAAAAATAGAAAAAGAAAAAAAGAAGATAAAACCTGGTAAAATCTTGCTTTAAGTTCAAAACTCCACCTCACCATAACTGTATAATAACCAAAGCAGCACCTATACCAATTAATGCAAAATGTTGCAGAAGATTCGCTTATCGCTCCACACAGTCGCCTTCATTTATTTTTATTCATCTTGAAGTTTCGATAACTAAGAGCTGTAACTGACAAACAGACGTTTATACAAGCCACGGTTTAACATCGAGGACCAAGCTCTCCCTCCCTGCAGCTCTGCCAGTCGACGCCAGCCATGAATCTCACCACAGAGTCCTAATCCCATGTCGCTCTCCCTTCTGCGGACGCAGAAGAGATTAAGAGAAGGTGTCTCTAAACATATATTCTAAAGAACAATCCAAAGATTTGGGGAAAAGCATTTCAGCTTTTGCCAATATTAATCTGCTCAGACACAGCTCAAAGCAGCTTGATAAAGCAAGCACAAGAACAGCCTTCCAGGCTGAGCGCTGAATATATAAAACAAACAACAATGAAGTTTCAGGAGAGATGTCCCCTCCTAAAATAACAGGAACTGCCCCCAAACACTTCTGCTTGCAATTATGTTTTGTACCCCTTCCCCAAGTATTTTTTGTTTTTGTACTATTTCTTTCATACAAGGGTGCCATCAGAGATGTTGGGGTTTCAAACCCAAAGCCAACTTTCCAAAACACACTGCATTTGAAAGGCCCATTTTTGTTTCACAGAGAAATAAATGAGTTTGCATCATAAAGCCTTTATCCCCCCAAACCCAAAGCCTCCCATACTGTTAAAAATCAAATCCAGCTTTATTTTCCTGCATGAGTCAGGCTGCATGCAAACAGCTTCAGAGGAAGGCAAGCTTGGGGTGGAGAATAGAACCGAAGTAAGAATTCCAGAGAGGGATACTTGTTCTTCTAACGGCACACTCCTATTTCCCCAAGACATTTGCTAATATTTTCATTTGAGACCAGAGAAAAAAACAAACCCCTTCCCCCCAAAAAAGTTTTAAAGATTATAAAGACACACAAGGACAGACTTTATTATTTTAACAGTTATTGCTATTTTCAGAACTCCAGCAAAGCTACTTCCTTCCATAATTGGACTTCAATCAAACCCTAGTGAAGCTTTTGATCTTGGAAAGAGTAACAAAATAGCTCTGTTATCAGCACATAGGGTGCAAAGAGTAGGACATCCAGAATTTTTCAATAAAAGAAATTTAATTGCTTTGACTTATATTTATCAAAGGTCATGGCTATAAGTTCTGAGTGCACATACATAATGCTGCACACCGAGAAGTCTGGTGTGGGCTGCCCAAAGTATGTGGTGGGATTATACTATCTATGTGCATTAAAAAAAAAAAGAGAGAAGAAAAAAAGCAGCAAAACAATGCTAGATTACTATCCAAATATACCCCAGTGGATGTCCTGCCAAACAGCAAATATGTGGCTGTAAGCTCCAAACTGAAATAAAAGCTTGGCTAGAAGCCCAGAGCTTCACTGTATTTTGCTCAGCTAGCCATAGTCTGGCAGAACAGAGTGAACACATTCTCAGCCACGTGATAAAGAAGCCAGTCGGGCCAAGCTGATTTCCTTGTGTTGGTTAAATGTGATCCTCAGAGTGTACACACCAGCAGCTTTGGGAAAACGTGAGAAAGTGGGAAACAACAAGCCACAGTCTATAAACTGAAGGGCAGCAGAAAAATTACTTAAGAGGTTTGCTAGTGTTGACAGTGCTGTAAATTAACTAAAAGTTAACTGGTTTCTCATCTTACATAGGGCTAAGGACATTATGATAGGGTGCTGAGCACAGTGCATTCATCTGGATTTGGATAGGAGTTAAACACCATCAGTTCCTTCAAGGATGCAGACCTTGAAAGGACGTGATTCTGAAAAGCCAGTGTAAATTGTTAATGCTAGAGGGTTATGAGCACTTTCCCTGAGTAGCTCAAAAATACAAAACAAATTTGAATGACTTCAAATTCTATATTCAGGAGAATTGGAGGTACTTAGGCTTCTCAGGATGTGGCCCACCACAGGCAGAGTATGAATCTGATGGAGCAACACATCCCACATGGCTGAGATTTTGCTGACACCACTTACACGGCTACCAAATAGTAACAGAACACAGAGGGACATTCATTCACCAAGTGAGACAAAATTTGGCCAAAGGATCCAGTCTGAAAAACATACAGGGTCTAATGGGATAAAAGCTGCCCCAATGGTAAGTTACTATATTCTGATAGTAGTGATAATAAGGTTTTTAAATAATTGACTTTGGAAGAGATAAACAGCATCCCTGGCCAGCATCAGAAGTGCACGTGACTTTCGAGAACATGCTACATGTGAAAGCAGAAACAAAAGCCTCCAAACACAAGCCCTCAGAAGTACATCCCTGCTAAAGATAAGAGCAACTCAGATGAAACAGTCATGAGAGTATATAAGAAAAGTGAGATTTGTTTACTTTCTAACAGAAATAAATTGATAACGTAGACACGTGCAGAAGCTGGTGAAATCAGAGACACACATAAGTTGACAATAACACCTCCAGTTCTTCCCTTCTATTTGGCTAATGATTTCTTTTCACGTGTTCAAAACAGCTTCCAGTGACTACCACAGTTTTCAACAATGACTTCAACCTTGTTGTGCTGAGAAAACTGAATAGATAAAAAGAGTTTGGAAAAGTGTTACCTAAATATGGCAATGAGTAAAGTCAAGAGAAAGATCAGCCTTTCTGAGAGCGGCCACATGGATGCATGAACGTCAGATCTCAGAGTCTGGACGTTCTGTGCCCTCATTTTTTAAGCGCTGAGACATCAACAGCTAATGTGTTTCAAGTGGACACCCGAACTGTAGATGTCCAACATTTATAACTGAAGGTTTGCAGTTTAATCTCCTGGAAAGGTGGATATGCAGGTTAACTTCAAATATACTACACTTTCTTAGTTCTCTCATTTAAGTATACAGATAAGTGATGCAGGTGTTCATAAACTTAACCTCCTGCTCCCTTTTACTCAAGTTTGTATTACTCTCAAAAAACAGGTCAATCACCATAAAAGACGAGATTTCATAAAAATCTTCATCTAATAAGCAAGCTCCATTTTTTTGCCTACGTGAATTAGAGTAAGGCATTATGACAACATGTGGCCAAGTAACATGACCCCATCTTGATATCTGACTTAAATCATTATCAGTTATCTATGTTCTTCTCTTCCAGGAAAAATAATCCTCACTGCAGACAGGGTAATTACTCCTCATTTTTATGGTACATGTATCAATTCAGAGGGCAGGCCCTTAGAAAGCTAGTGACAGAGACCATACCATGGTCAGTCCCTAGTGACTAACCTGCTGGGGTAGTTCTGGTCCCTGGAGAAGTCTGGAAATGGGAAAGCAGGAATTAAAAAAAAAGGTGCTCTAAAGTATTCTTAGTTTCATTCCCCAAACTCTGCACTTTTTTCACTAGTCTTGCAGAGCAACTTTTACTCTGCTCACTATGGCCTTGATTCTGACAATCTATCTTTAGATACCTGGTTGCGTTGCCTAAGTTGGAAGAGTCATTCATTACTCCACCCTCATTCTGCAGTAAACAAAGAGAGTAAGGCTCCTCCATGGGCCTGGCCCGACATACAAATCTGATACACCAAGTTAAATTATCTCATGATATAGGTAACACACAAAAAACACTGAGCAAATATATACCACCATGGAAGTTTTACTTTGATATCCATATGTACAATGACGTACTTAAAAAAGCAGTAAGCTCAGTACTTGCAGTTTTTACAGATCTGGATCTGATTTTTACTCTTCTGAAGTTCATCTCCAGGCAGTATCTTAGACGCAGGTTTTTTTAAAAAAAAAAGGAATAAAGAAAGAGCAAAGACAAAAAATTGCAACATTTCTCAGAAAAATTTCTACATCTTAATGTTGAGAAAGCAGGAAGACATTCTTGAGTGCCTTTTGATATAGCTGTCTCCCCTTTTTATACACTTCACATAGCATATATCACTTTATGATGCCACTGCCAGAACAAAAGGATTTTCAGGCCACAGATAAGTGAGCACTACCTTACCAAAAAGGGTTTTGAAGTGTCTTAATGTGGTGCTAGAAGCACAGTGTAGAGGGGCTCTAACAATTTTCTGAATGCCCTAACAATCATGTGCATTCACGGGGGAGAGGGAATTGGACACTAAGGGGACAGGGGAGTCCACCCAGTAGTGCTGTATTATACTGCAAGTGTGTTGTGTCATTACAGCTTTATCCTGACACACCCATATTTACAGCACACAATGTACTGTACAATTCACAATGCCAAGAAACTCAACATATCTAATCTGGCAGAAAAACAAAGTCATATCAGGTTAATCCAATTCTTAAATTGCACAACTTTGAAAAGCCAATAGGAAAACAAATCTTCCCCTTGCTGTGCTCCCCCTATTCCTCCTCCCAACACACATGCCCTGCCACGACCTACTTTTCCTCTTTGATCCCTGAACATTTTTAGCCCACTCTCATTTTCCCATGTTTCTCATTCACTTGGAGCCCCCCTTCCTCCCCAGACCCCGGTGGCAGAGTGGAAATTTACACTGATTAGAACAAGCCATAAAAGGGAGCTTTGTGCAGAGCGCCCCGGCCGAAACGCGCTCTGAAGAATGAATGGCAAGACACACACACAAGGTCACTTGGACATCTGCCCACATGTGATACTGCAATAATTATGATAAGATAACCGGCCTCAAATTTAAACTTGGCTGACTGCAAGGTAGTTTCAAACAGGGCAATGGAGCTGGGGGTGCTTCTGCTGCACAAAAGGAACAGGATATTGCAAGGCTGCAGAAAAGTCCAGAGTTTTTCAGGTAAAATGATTTTGCTGAACTTTGGAGGGGATCAAGATCATTCCATCATCTTGGTTCATTGTTTCCAAAATTTTGTCTGCAAGCCTCATAGCCAGTTTTCTAACTGTTCTTTTTAAATGAAAGCTTAGAGTCTCATATAATCACAAGACTCCAGGAGCTGAGGATTTTAAAGGAAGAGTAATGGTAAAATAGTTTTGTGATCCCCCCCCGACACACACAGAGTAAACCAATTAAATGTGGTTTCTTGCAGATTTGTTTCTCAAACTGGATTGACATCTCAGGGTGTCTAAAAGGGTGTCAGCTCTCACAGAAGCGTTTCACACAGATCAGGCATTTTAAAGGTCTTATGTAAATTCTCTGAGGTATAGAACTCACATTTGCATTACAGCTCTTCCTGCTCAGTAACATCTTCCTGCTTTACCCACCCGTCTATTTTCCATGAAACTCTAGGAATGTAATTGTTCTTCTAGAATCTTAACCTTTTTGCCACATTCAGTTGAAATCAGCCAATACACTAAAAAATCATGAAGCAGTAACACACAAGAGGCCACACATACCTAGAACAAATGGTAAGGTTTGTTTTCATAGCAAACTAGGCAAGAAAAAAATATCTCAACCCTCATCTATTCCAGTAAGTGACAGAACTGCAAGAGTTACATACATAGAGTGGCCAAATGCCCCATGCTGTAATGAGAGGCCACAGCTGCAGGGATTACAGATGTCAGTAACATCTGTATTTCCACTATGCAGCACAAAGAAAGAGGGAACAGTGGTATGTCTGATTGCTGCAGGGTCCTCCAAATTAAGTCAGTTTAACCCTTTCTGGATGAGGAACAGGAATTGTTTTCACGTGCCTACTTTTTACTTACTAAGCATTAGAAACTAAGCACACAGTTGTTTTTAAACAGGCTTCTTGATGAAGTAGCACTCATTTTCAAATCTTGAAATGGTGAGCTTGTAAAAATGACTAAACTGTTTCAAGTCACCCCCTTTATTTCAACAAAGCCCCTCTCAGTTTGAGTCTGTGTTTTATATTCTGCGGCCTTGAGTAACATGCTCTGCTACACGAAGGCTTAGCGCATTATTTCAATAATTCCATTGTACTAAAATACTGATTTGCTCCATCAAATGGAGTTCTGCAGGAATACTCTGCATTTAGAGGTTTCACATTGTTGCCTCTATTTTTCAAAATGCAAGCTACAGCTTCTTTCCTTGCCTCCGTAGAAACTCAAGTTATATGCAGTTACTAGTGGGACAGCACTTAGTTTCTGTTTTGAGTGCTTTCATCTGTATCATGGTTGCTGAGGTCCCAGGTTACCTCAAATATAGCAATTTTCAAATACAAGAACTAAATAAGTGGTAAGCCTTGTAAATTGCTTTACAAAAATTTAGGTCCAATCCTCGCCACGCAAAGTAATGGATTTTGCTGTGGACTGCGAGCCTTGTTCATTCATTTGTTTATTAAATACAGGAGTACCAACCAGTTCTGTAATGAATTACTTAATCTTTGACCTATTGTCCACAGCCATGTTCCAGAACAGAGAATTTATAGCAAGCTGAGATCCCTAAAGCTAATTGGAAAAGTCATCATTTTTACCATTCTCCATCCTCAACAAATCTCTATTTAACAATATATTTTTGCCTCTCCATTTATACACCTACATTTCTAAGGACGACATTTTGTTGCAGATGAGTTACTGCTGTAGTCCGTGCTGAAATCTGTTCCTAACAAATGCTTACTACTAAGGAACACATTGATTAATGGGTACCTGTCAAGTTTTGTTTTAGTAATAATCTAGATTTGGGCTCCAGTTAACAAGGTCCTGAGTTTTCTAGGATCCTAATGCAATATGTTTTTTTTAATTCTCCTACATACGGTCTACACAAAAACGTGAGTATATGAGCAAAGACCTTCGAGATCAGCACGCTTGTTTTCATTAAATGCCAAATCATATGAAGAAGAGAATATTACCAGCAACATGAAGAACTGAAGCTGTTTCTCTCAAAGCTGAGAAGAGACCCCTGAAGCAAGAAAGAGTTCCACATCAGAGAGGCAAGATTTGGTTCAGGGAATGGGACAGGGAAGCGTAACTGTACAACAGCTTCAAGCGTGTCAGAAAACGTGAAGAGGTTGAACAATAACTTGTATTCATTTAAAACCTGATGGATATTGCCTCAGTTATGCAAAGCTGAAGTGCTAGAAAGAGTCCTAGCAGAAAAAAAAAACCAACTAGCAAAATGTTGTGACACATGCTGCCTTACCTGCCTGTTAGCTCTCCCCACATTAGCTCTGAAGCTCTCCAGACCAAATTCAGCTTTGTGATAAACAGACAGCTTCTTTAATGTTATTTGTTCATAAAAATGGCCACAGATGCTACCAAATCTGTTTGTGGTGCATTCACTTTGACACAGTGGTGCATTTTACATTCATTTTCTATACTTACTCCTCGTGTGTAACTTACTCCATTAAATGCTACTAGATTTGAGGCTTTTTTTCCCCTGAAGTAAATGTTTTTTCCAGCTCTTCCATAGTCCATAGCACTTCATACATTAAAAAAAGAAAAAATCAAACCAGTTTTCTTTGAACTTAATGTATTTGAAATACTCTTTTCTAATCATCACATTCTTTTTGTGAAATTCAGGAACAGAAATATTGCAATATATTTACTGATTATGAAAGTGAAACTTTAAAAAAAAAAAAAAGAGATGATCGCATTAGTAATATACATGTTAAATAGCTCCATGCTAATGCACTGCCAGCCAACCAAGCTTCTGTTTACATAATGCTCTCAAGAACACTTTACTGATCACGAGGGACCTTTCATCCTGTGAGAAGAAAACTCCACCAACACGCTGAGACTGATTATCCCCCTTGGGGGGGTGGGGGGGAAGGCCAGAAAGACGAACTACGAGAGAACAAATAGTGATATTTTGCTACTCCACCTAGGAGCTGATGACTGAGGGCAGTCAGTAAGCTGCGCGCCTGCTGAGCAATGCTGAAATCAGAAAGACTACATGAGGAGTAAAGTACTCATCACAGATTAATTGGGCAGAATCCAGCCACTGCTAGTTCCCGCAATTGCTAATCTACTGTCATATAAATACGTAGAGATTGCAACATTTAAATGCGTTTCCTAGGAGCTGCATCTAAGCAGATAATATCAACGTCTTCTTCACATACAGCTCCTGAGGACATCTCCCCTCCTAACTGTAACATATTGTTTTATGAAAGACTGCAGGGCGACTCGCATCTTAAAAATCAAATCACTGCACTAGACAATCATTCAATCAAACACTCTTCGATACACTTTGAGGTGGGAAGCAAGGCTCTTAGAAAGACACTGTACTTTTTCTAGGTAAATGCAACAAGTTCGACTTGCTCTCAGACATCCTTGAAACAGCCAAAAAAGATCCTGCCTGCTCGCTCTGTGTACCCTCTTCCTGACGCTGAACAGTCCTTACTAGCGTAAGTAGCACTACTTGTGTGGAAAGCATTATTCCACACAAGAACCAGAGTCAGGCCAGGTATATTTTAGAATTACAGCAGTTTTGGTGTTTACTTTTTTACTCCTAAGTAACTTCATGCTCTTTCATGTAGTCAAGCAATTATTTAACCAATAATCGAAACTTAACAGTGAATACTAAAACTGGATCTCTTAGAGGTGACTTAGTGTTCTTGCTTCTAACATTAATAAGGCTTGTGCATTCAGCACTTTTTCTCCCTCTTATCATGTGACAGGCTATTTTTATATTTGCCAGAGTATATTCTGCACCTTTCTTTGATCCAGAATGCAGCCTTGTGAAGCTTGTCTGCATACGGCATTTCCCTTGCTCTGGCAGTCCACAGAGCTAAACTTTTCCATTTCACTGTGATTTCAGCATAGGCGGGTAATGGCAGGAGCACACAGCCGTGTGTGCGTGCCTGCCTGCCTGCCTGCCGCTGCTCCAGCAAAAGCCACGCTGAGCAGGCTGCACAGGGGACTGCCACGTGCCTGAAGCACATGGTCATGCAGGCAACAGCCACTCAGAGCCTCACGTGAGAGTCAATGTGAAGAGCAGCTCGCAGTACCAGCCTGCTTGGCGGTTTAGCCGGTCATTCCCATGTTATCATGTGGGAGAGCAAAGTTCAGAAAATTCCCAGCTCCTCTTAGTGCTGGAGGTAGCGTCCTTTGACTTTAAGAGAGGGGGCTCATGATGTGGCTCGTGCAACACCTAATAACTGCTTATGAACGGTGATTAAAGCTTAGGAAAAGATTCCACATACAGCTGGCTGCTGGGAACGCTGCCCTTCGCACTACCGAGACTGTGCTCGGAGAGGAGGTCACGTTAAGAAACACATGGGAAGGAAGGCTACAATAAAGGGAGTGTTACACACACACCCTTTTGTGGGCTACCTCCTTCGTCAAGTCATCCTCAGTATGCAGCTGGGAGGCTGGATGGGGCAAGAGCAAGCCATTCCTATCTGGTTGGTGCACCTATCACAAAACAAGAGTTAAAAGAAAATGCTCGAAACTACCCAGTCATGCATAGTGCCTCTCATTGCAATTCAGCATCTAGGTAAGAAGTAAAAAGCAATGGATCTTGTACTCTGCACAAAATATCCCTACCGAATGAATAAAATATGACATTTAATAAAATCTTTATGTTCTTGGGGGGAACGGGGAAGAAAGTCAGTATAAATATACTTCTGATGATAGTTGTTTTCAAGCTTTTTTGGGTGAGAATACCCCTAATTTTTTCAACTGAAAGTGCAGACCCTTTACATACCTACTGCACATATGTCGATTATAAAGCTTTTTTTTTTTCTTTAAATCACCTTTGGCAGATCCCTTGCAAGTACTCTAAGGTATCCAGTTGTCCAGGCATCACAGACTTAAAACCACTGTCATGGGAACACAAAGATAAAGGGAGCTTTTCAAAGCCACCTGACAGCCTTACCCTCCCCAAGCAGCAGGGCAGCAACAACAATATGGGACATCACTGTGTCAGCAGCATCTTGAAACATAGCCCTAGATCCAAGGCTTTGGTGCCAGACAGAGAAGTCAGATCTACAACACAAAACCCAGAAGCCTTCTAACTAGGGTCTTCACCAGACTTGGCTGAGGCATCTGAGCTCTAATTCACTCCGTACAAACTCTTTACACTAGCTGCGCTATTCACCCAAATAAGGGCTACACAGGGGCAGAAGGCCAGGCAAAAGCAAACACCAACTGGTTAACTGTAAAATATGAACCTTCCTTTACATAAAAACAGCTTAGAATACTTGCTATTTCCTTAAGTAACTCCACAGTTACTTAAATTGAGATCTATGTTCCAAAGAACCAGCAAGAGACAACACAAAACATGCAACAGACGGGAAACCAAAAAAGTATGCTTGCAGTAACAGGTTACTTTAAAAAGCTAGCATTATAGAAACCGTTTTTCTGAGGGGGACTACAGATTTCAACCAGCTAACCAGCATCCAATGGGGACAGGGGGAAGGTTTCAAATGCATCTACTTATTACAGTGAATGGCAGTCTGCATCGCTAAAATAAATCATCAAAATACTATTTAACAAATCAAAGTTGAATTGTGAAAAAGAAATGCATCAGATTCTAATCTTGCAAAACTGTGCATCCCTCCTCGTCAAAATAAAACCGGTATTCGCAGCTTTCCCAAACACAGAAATTTATAGAGAAGTAGGTGCTTCCTTGATTCTTTGATACAACCCAGAGAACAGATGAGAAGCTGGTGTCAACCAGACAATCCAAGCTGGAAATATAGAATTAAGTTAAAAGGAGTTGCTTTTTTATTTGTTTATTGTTGACTAAGGAAAACAAATCAGTGAGGATTCTGTAACGCCATCTTTAAAGTCAGGGTCAGTTCAGCTTTTCTGAGCTTGACTACATTTCTCAGTGAATGTCAATGTGAATCTTTGAATCTTTTCCCGAGATTGTATAAAATACATATTTGAGTGACACCGTTTGCTTCTAGAGGCGCATAAGGTGCTTGTATCTCACCACATACATATAAAATTAAATCTCATCACGTCACTTCCGTACAGCCTGCATGTCTGGGATACACCATGTATGTCCACGAGTCACACCTGGTGTTCCACACTCACCCTTCCCTGTACACAGCAGATGCACACGCAGGTATACGTGTTTTGGACAACTGCATGTGATACACTGATGCCAAACGCTGGGAAGCCATTTAGAGTAGTGACCAGAGATGTGAAAAGCTCAGGATACGACCCTTTCCAAAGTCAGGGTCCATACCATCACCACGGTTTTTTTTTTAAAAGAATTGCTATCACCTAAAAATCTTGGTTTTCCTAGCAATAATAAGATCACATGAAATTAACTTTTATTGAAATTGTTCTTATACCATTTATTCCTGGCTTTATTACAATAATACAAATTGCAACAGCAAGGCATGCTGAAACAGTAGCTCATACCAATTAAAAAAACTTCTTCACATGATAGTTAGAAAAAAAAAGTTAAAAGTCTTGTAGGATATACTAACAAAAAGGCTCTATTTAAATGATTTTTGTATTTGCCTCCAGGCTAACTTGCATATCTCAAAGCAGTCCATTTGCCTTCGCCCTTTTATGGCAACCTTAAATAGTAGGTTTTTTTTTTTATTAAAATTTGATTTTTAAAATACATATTGTATTATTTTAAAATTTGCTCAAATAAAAAAAACAAGATCCTCAAAATAGACTGTGAATACAAGATTTTTATAAGACAAGGCACCAAAGGAAAAAATATATATATTTTGGGGAAAAATATTATTTTAAGAAATGAAATGAACTCCCCTTTAAAAAAACATTAACCAAAAAATTACATTATTCTTAAAAACAGAATGGCACAGAAAGTAAAAACTGCAAATTAAGATTTATCCCACCCTGGGAGACCTGACTTCTTTTACAACAGCACAAAAGTATACAAAGTTTCTAGTGAGAAGAGTTCATAACCCTGAGCTACAAACAACACAGGAAAAACTCAAAAAAAAAAAAAAAATCAATGAGTCGCAAAAAAGTCATGCGGACAGCTGATTACAAATAAATTCTGACAGGTGATCATTAAAAGCCTGGCGCATAATCAGGCTCCTCCAAAAAAAGAATGAGGACAGTTTATCTGCTTTTGATTTTACGCGTACATATGCGACAGAAAATGGGGAGGCATACACACTATTTTTAAGAACTGGCTCAGGAAAAGCAAAGTTTCATTTTATATTTCTCTCTTGCCAACTCCAAATATACTTTTATTTTGGAAACTGATACAAGTTACTGGTTAACTATGAAATGTCTTGAAACTGAAATACATAACAATGAAAAATCCACTTTAAGTGAAGGTGAGTAAATAAAACCCACAGACTTCTGACACACTGACTTTGGGGGCACACTTCTGACTTGGGACCAAAGAGTCTGTTGACAGGTGTGTGGTGATTTTGGGGGGGGCCATTTTGTTTCTTTTCAATGAGAAAGGAATGCTGTAGACTTTAAGACTTTTCCACTTCATCCTGCTCCACAACTTTTGTCCTTCTATTTATTTATTTTGCCTCTTTATCAGATGATTTTGACAATGACTTCGCACGCTGAGCATGGCAAATGATCAAGCAGAAGGGAGAGGAGTGGTTTCCTGCTCCCAAGAGCACACTTTGGTCTAGCAGACCTTGTGTGAGCAGAAGAGCACAATAAGTAAGTCACCCATGGACTTAAAAACACCCAACTCCATGTTTTCCGAACTTCAATGTTGACACTATTCCCCAGACCATGATCTCAGTCATGCTGGTGTGAAGCCAGAGCAGTTATCCAGGATTTGTGCTAGTGTCTCTAAAGAGATGAATTAAAGTGCTAATAAACTAAGAGAAGACTTCCACTGATATCAAACAGGTCTGAACTGGGCACAATGGCCAAAACTCGGCTCCATGATGTCTTTTTTGCCTGCAGCTTAAGACAAGTACAGATCTAACACAGCAACTGGGGTCAGTGGAGTTGCACTCATTTTATGCTAATTTAACCACAATTATAATGCAGCTCCAACATTTAGCTCCTGTCCCACATACTGTGGTGAATTTTATTTTGCTTGATGCAGGACAAGAACATGGCCAGAACTACAAACAGGAAGGTCTTTAAGTTTGCCTTAAAGATAATTGTCCAGGCTACGGTTCCCATCTTCTTACATCAAATATTGGCCAAACAAAAGAATATTCTCTTTCGTGGTCCTTCTCCCTGTTCATTTAACACCATGGCATCTACACATTACTATTCTGTTTGTGTTTTTCATTTGCTAATAGCCAAGTTACCAACGAAAAAAAGATGACAGGCGAGTTTCCTTAGAATTCCCACAGCCTCCTGACATAATTTAAACAAAAATCCCTGTGGAGCAACTTGCAATAATGAGAGCTATTATTTTTATTTTTTGGCATGCCAATGTCTTGAATCACATTTGCCCTCTCTAAGCTGCCTGTCAACCATACAGTAGAAACAGCGATTTACACTGGCGGGGGTGGAGGGAACAGGGGGCAGGCTCATGCTCAAATCCATAGGGAAGGTCTTACGGCTGATTTACCTGGTCTGACCGGGCTCTGCATGCAGTTCTGCGACACCATGCCTGGGTGGACTGAAGTAGAAGCCCTGCTGCTGAGGTCCATGACAGAAGGTGATGCTGAGGTAGCTTGCTGGAGACCTGACTGGTGTGGGCTATGCTCATGCTGGTTTGGGCTGGGTGGAATGCCATTTTCTGAGAGGAATTCTTCCAGGTCCATGTATTCCAACTGGAAAGTGTCTCCATCATATGGCAGTGTCTTGTCCCATAATGTTGGACCCAAGAAAGCAGACTGAGGGACTGTGGTACTGGTGCTGTCATCATCTAACTTCTTCTCTTTGTCTTTTTCTTTACCGAATGCTTAAACAAAACACATAATAAAGATGTAAGAGCTGAGTAATTAAATTACTAGCTACTATTATTACTTCAATTATTCCTCTTGCACTCTTTCAGATGTGAGAAGCAAATACTCCCCCCACATAAGTAACTCCTTCAATTCATTCTATTTGGCAGAGAACTGGAGGGCCATGCCAGCTGAGCACCTTTCCTGGATCCAGCCATGTTTTTAAGATATTTGCCTCTATTTTTAGTTAGCAGTTCCACTGCATTTGTGGCTTTGAATGCCAGCTTCAATAAGTAGTCACAGGCTTCTTAAGAGTATGCATTCAAGTTAATAAAGCAAGCTGGAAGATGTTGCTTGATACTGTATTTTGTTGAAAAGGGAAAATTTTGACCTGAAACTCCTAAACCTGTGAGTACAACAGTATAAAGGTCCTAATCTTGCAAGTCCGTACACAAGGAAAGTAGCCCTCAAATTCAATAGCTGTACTGCTTGCTTTAAGATGGTAAGGGAGCCTCATAGGAAGCAATAAAGTAATACGAGGTATCCTTTATAGAAATAATAATGATGTTAAAGCTTCTTAATGCTCTGAAGTTACAAACTTAAAACAATGGTAAAGTCTGACAGAATATATATTTTAGCATGCAGAAGTGGAAGAAAAAAATCTAGGGGTACAGAAAAAGCAAAGAAAAAGTGTTTCCTATTTGCTTCTATAAAAAAAAACATTCAGTAACTTCAATGCACACTTTGACGGGAGCACCTGGTTTCTCAACAAGATACGCTACGATCTAAACCGATACAGCTTTCTGCCAGCTACCAAGCCTTCACAGCATTTCCTTTCTAATCGCATCTGACCCCGCTGCAATTCTGAGCGGCATCGAGATGAAACTCGGGCCGCCGAGCGCACCAGAAGTCTTCGATCTGCAGCACAGGGAGGTTGTTCGTAACACAGATTTGAACGACTGCAAATACCAAGTACGATTAAGCCCGCTCTACCTTAGCTTTCCACAAGAGTTGCAACTTTTTAACGTTAAAACGCCTGCCGGTTGTGCGGAGCCAGATGCCGACACGCGTCGATGCTTAAGAGGAGGAAAGGACCGAGCTAGCCCGTTAATTTTATTTTTCCAGCCGGCCGGAGCCATCCCCGCGGCGGCGGCGGAAAAACCCATCGCCTTCCGCTAGGCTAGACGCACCGCTCTTATCATTCACCGCCTAATATCCTTACGGAAATCATCCAATTACTTAATCACCTTGCTGGGGGGAGAGGGAGAAAAGGGAAAGCGAGGCGCGAGGCTGAGGCGGGGGGGGGGAAAGAGGGGCCGCCATTTCGGGGCGCCCGCCCGCAGCGGGCCGGGGGGGGAACGGGTCCCGGCGGCCAGGGCTGCCCGCGGAAGCCTCACCGTCTTCGTGAGCGAGCGGCAGCTTGAGGGGGTTTTCCAGCAGGGACTTCAGCACCCCGTAAGTGGGAGGTAGGAAGGTGGGGTTCAGCGGGAGCGGCCGCGACATGGTGGGCTCTCCCTCGGGGCAGCTGCTGCGCAGCGGCCGGCGGCTCCTTCCCTTGCCTCTCCTTTCCTCTGGCGGAGCCCGCTGCGAAGCGCGGCGGAGCGGCGCGGCGCTGGCGAGGGGCACCCGGAGGCCGCCGGAGCAGGGGAGCGGGAGAGGCGCCTCCTCCGCCGCGCAGCACCGCCGCTCCCGCCGCCCGCTCTGCGCCGCGCGCCCCGGCCGCGCGCCCATGTGCAGGCGCTGCCGGCGGTGACGTCAGTCGCGGCGCGGCCCCGCCATTGGCGCGGGGGGCGCGGCGGCTGGCCCCGCCCCGCGGGGCTGCCGCCAGCGCCGCGCCCCCCCCGCCGGCGCGCGGCGGCCGTTGCCCGCGCCGGGGGCGGCCGTTACGGGGCGGGGGGGCGGGGGAAGGGAGGGGAGGGCGCTGCGGGTGTCTGCGCGCGGGCTGCCGCCGGGGAGCCGAGGCCAGCGGCGCGCTGGGCGCACGGGGAGCCTCGCGCGGGGAGCCCGCGACCGCGAGCCGTTTCCCCGGTAACCGGGAGGAATGTTAATGAGTTTGAATGTTTGACCTAGCCGGGTGCATCCGAGCGTGAGGTAACGGGCGAGCAGGCGGGTGTGTTTGCATGTTGCGAACACCGCTGGAAACCCCCCTGAAAACTCTGCGCTGGGGCCCCGGAGGGGACGAGGCTAATAATATTTTATCTGTTTCTAAAGAAAACAGTTACTGGGCTAGCTAGCATTTAGCTTCAGAGACACGACAGATCTTCTAATACACCTTATTTCCATAAGAAGACTGCTCCTCTCAGCAGTTACGTACATAAACCAGGGTGGAATAGGTTTCACCATTACCAAGATTCCTGGTATCTTGTCTACATCTTCTGTCTGAAGTGGTTTTCCTCTTTCTGCTTTCTAGGATCCTGGGTGCACGCACAGCTGGTTTTCTGTCCACTTCGGCCTTCAGCCGCCCTCTCAGGAACTGAGCGCTCGCCGTGTTTGCTCCATTCAACAGCTGCACTCTCGCTGTGGTAACTTCCACCCTTCAGACACTTGTGGGCATTTACGTCTCTCTGCCTCTCGTCTTCTTAGGGTGGCTCTTTGCCAAGCTGAACCATCCATATTTAGTTCTACTATTCTTTCTTTAAAAGTCAGTTTTTCCACCATTTACACATACATACAATCATAAGTACTTACTCTAAACTGATACAGGTAGCATATTTACATAGGTTATTAATTTGGTTGTCCAGTGTTTAGAAATAAAAGCAGTATGCTTTATGAGGAACAGAAGGCTGCCCTGAACAGTTATGTTCTCTGTTTATTACCCAGGCAAAACATATTGAAGTGTATCTATGAGTATATGCATTTTCACTAGGGTCTGGTCAGATGATCCAGCTAAAACCAGCAGCCAAACCAAGTCCAAAGTACATTCAAATCAAGAGTATAATTGCAGTGCCATCACCAAAATCTGAAGGTTGAAAATTGTAATCATCAGGCCCTTCAGAACCAGAGACAGCGTAATATTAACATATTTAGGGAAAACAACTGAGAAGAGATTATGAAAGAATCTTCAAAATGCGACTGATCTAGCAAGGTTCATGGCAGGAGGGGCTTCATGGAGTAATATGATAACAGCAGCATAGTAATTTGCAAGTCACCTACCCAGGAGAAAAGCACTAGATTATTAAATGATTGTACACATACCAATGTTGCCTAAGATGGTCAAATTGCTAGTTATTGGAAACCTTTAATTACGTAAGTACTTAGTGAACGACATAAAGAGGAGCGCAATGATTGGGAATGCATATGCAGATGTGGTACAGAATGTTTTTCTATGCAGTGTAAAAAAAAAAGTACATTTAGGAGATTGGGTAAGCAACAAAGAAGAGTGAGTAGAAATAGAAGATGTGAAAGTAATACGGACACTGGGAAACACCAGTAACAAATAAGGTTAGTTAGTGATGTTACAAAAGCTCAATCTGGGCAGAAGTACCTAAGTTTATATGGTTATTGACCACTTCAGACAAAATGCACTCAAAAGGAAGAAATAACATTTTTAACGAAACAGAATGACAGGAAAATCGTTCTGTTTCACTACTTGATATTGAATGGGGTAAATTATGTTTGCTCTGTGCAAGTGTGGAACAAAAAGATGCAAAAGGACAGTAAGGACCAAGTATAATTACAGGCTCTGCGTTCCCAGCAAGTAGGAGCTGGGAATTTCCTCAGCAAGAAAAGTGAAACAATTCTTTCCAACGTATAGACCAGCCAGAAAAGCTGGGACAAGTACCAGGGAGTATTTACTGTGCCTGAGCGGTTGTTTTCAGTTTCACACTCCAACAGGAGCAATAATTTAACTCCACAGTCTTGCCACATAGACAGTTTTCATACCAAGGAGCCTAAATTCACAGGCTGTCAGGACAGGAAGTTGTTTTTAAACATTGCTAAGCATTATGTGTACCTACAAGTTACCAATTTTTACTGGCTACGCTTTCTCAACAGTGATCCGCAACTAATTCATACTATTTCTACCAGTGGCTGACCCCACACTCTCCAGATAAGTCTAACACAACCAAAATAGAGCTAATTATACACTAACTGGATTTCTGCATTTTCCAGCTAGTCAAAAATGCCATTTTTGGCATGTGTTCTTAGCAAAGTCACCCAGAGAATGCTTGTTTTATAGCATATGAGGGACTATGACAGCTATGTATTTATTTTGTTTCTGTATAGAAAACATCTTGTTTGGTCCCCAATTTAAAAAAAAAAAATCTCAGCCAATGTTTATGTTTCTGCTCCTGGTGTTTTCATCACAGAAATTCGATCGGTTACATGGTCCAAACATGCCATTTTTCAAATTAAGTACACATAAGTTAATATGCAGCTTTCCAGCATCCTGATTTTACGTAATTCTTTCCTTCTCCAACCAAGACAATTTGAAAAGGCAATTTCAAACCCCCAGAACTACATTTTTAAGGAGCCTTTCCGCACCAGTCCAAGCACACCCGGCCACGCTGACAGACACCCCTGCTGTACGTCCTCTGCCTGCCGTTTGGCTAGCACAGGCCCGCGCAACCGACGCGGGGCGCCCAGGCTACGGCCGCGCCGGCGGGGGAGTCGCGGCAGCCCCCGGGGGCAGCCCCGGCCGCGACCCCGCCTCAGGCCCGCGCGCGCGGCGTCGCCACGCGGGAGGGGTGCGGGAGGTGCGCGGGGGCGTCACGTGAGCGCGCACTGACCTACTTTGGGCCAATGGCGAAGGCGGGGCGGGGCGCGCGCGGCGCTGGCGGCCCCCAGCCTGCGCCGGCGGTAACCCGCGGGAGGGGGGGGAGGGAGCGCGTCGTTCATCGCCCCCAGCAGGGCGCCGGTAACGGCCTGTGCGGGAGAGGTGAAACCGAGCTGTGGCGGCTCGGCGCGCTGCCTGCGCCCTGGTGCGGCACCGGCTGCTCCAGCACCGCAGTGGTTACTCCCCTTCAGCCTTCTGCGGACTCGCCTTGGCCCGGCAGCCCAGGGGGTTTGGGCGGGTACACCAGTGAGATAAGCGGCCGTGGCTGCGTTCCGGTCTGTCACTGCGGAGGTAACCTAGGCCAAAAAAAAAAAAATTTTTTTTGGAAGTACTACCCCTCAGCGTTTTAAGCCGTATGACCAAAAATTACCAAATTCCTGCCTTTCTTGACATACCTGGTTGAGGTCGCCCCTGGGTTTCGGCTGCCAATCCAGATGCAGTCCGGGCTGTCCCTGCACTTGTCCCGGTGCCCGCGAGCGTGCGCGGGGAGCCTCCGCGCTTCTGCCTCTCCGACAATTAAACTGCTTATTAGGCACTCGGATTTCAGCAGTCTGACTCAAGTCTTGATCTTTCAGCTAGGGGGAAGATTTCAAGTGGTGTTTAGGTGTTTTTGTAACCCTTGGCATGGATTAGATCTGATTATTCTCTTATTTCTAAATCTACTCGTATCCATTTTTTAAACTGAACTACAGATTTTTTTCACAAAGGTTAATTAAAATTTTTTTAAAGGAGGCCCTTCTTGTTTTTACTAAAAAAATCTCCTAGCACAGTTCATGGATTTGTGCCATTATTTTACTGCAGTTCCCATTCTCTTTATATTGCATTTGCATAGTTCATGATGGTAATGGGGAATTCTGTTCTGAAACGTCCTCTGAAAATAACAGCGCAGCTTTTCTTCCTGTGTAGAAAGCAGGAATGAATATTTTCTCTAGAGATCCATCTAACCGGTGGGGGTCTACTTGTATTTTCTCCATAAACACTGATAAAATAAGATTGGCTGGGAAGGAGGAGTGCACAGTAATCAGGACTAAGCGTAATGTAGATACTGATAGATGGAAAGATGCCTGATCCTGTGCTGGAGTTATATATTAATCATAATCAACTTGTAATCTACATCTCCCTGTTTAAACATAGTTTGGTCTGAAGTATCCAGTCCTTTTCTCTGACCATCTCATTCTGTCTCAGGATTAAACAGGAGTCATTACTGTATTTGCACTTTGAGAAGTCGCTCAAACTTGAGCAAAACCTCTGATCAGGTATGTACAGGATTGCAGTTAGATTGGCAGTGTCACTTTTATTCTTCTCAGGTTGCCTCCTTTTGAGTATGTTCTGTTTTCTCTGGAGAAAAGAATTGCAAAAGTGGGGAGGAGGATTACAGGCTACAAGGTGAAGAGAGAGAATAGCTCAGAGGAGCTGGCTCTTGGGTCAAGGCACAAGACAGATCGCAAAAGCAAATGGTTTACAAAAAGTGTAACTTAAATGCATACTGGCTTATCGACAAAGATCCTTGCCTCAGCCTTCTATAAGCCAAAATGATGGATGAAAGGAGCAAGTGAGATGTGTGAGAAAATAGAGTAGAGAATTTGAAGAGGCTTAAGATTCAGCATTTGTTTTAGTTCTAATTTGTCCTAAAAGAGAGAAGCATGCCCACTTTAGCTGGAACTGTCCTCTATGTAAGGCCATACCATATGATGTATACCTCAGAGGTATAGAAAAAGCCAAAAACGTACATTTGGATACCTGCACCCTAACTGGTGCTAAGCAGCAGCAGCTTTTGAAGGCCAGTTCAAGAAGCACCAAGGAACACTTCCTTCCCCGTCATAAAAGTTCTGGAAGTAGCGCTTGCTTGGCTTTCCAAGCGAAAGCTATTACCAACAGCGTTGAATTACTTAGACGTTGATGTTTGTTGTCCACTTGGCGTGCAGCTGAGCAAGCAGCAGTGGCTCCTCATAAGAGGGAAAAAATGCTTTTTGAATGAACCATGATCTGCCCCTGCCTGTGGGTTTTTCTTTCTTTTTTTTTTTTTTTTTTGGTTTAATTGAATGCAGGAGAGACAGGTTTGGAACTGCTTTTGGGTGATGGCAGAGGAACTTCTCTTAAGTAATCTGGGGTGGTTCCAAAAGGCATTCCAGTTCTCAGAAAAATAGGTATTACTAGTCATTGCTTATATGCTATGAATTGAAAGATTAATACAATTTTTTTCTGCCAAAGTTCACAGCCAGCCCTTAACATCACAGTAGATCAAATACATGTACTTGCCTGGGCAGCTGACCTGGTTTGAACTGAGCAAGAGCTACTCTCAGTGATGACTACATTTTTGGAACAAATACTTTGCTATGCTTTTTAAAGCAATCTTAACCTTGTAAAGCATTAACCAGCCTCTCAAGCTCACTTCACATGCCTAGAGCCCTTGGTGCCATGGGGAATTATTTAGACCCAATAGTTACAACTGGCCGGTTAAATAAGATGGCACAACTGTATTGAGACAAGAGATAATGAAGTAGCTGGTGTGTTTTGCTGTCAAACCTTCCTCTGAATAAGGACAACTCCCAGCTGGTGCTAATGGGAGAAACAACTTGGTCCTGCCATTTGTTCATCTGTGCTCCATTCCTATTCCTTTCTCCCTGCTGGCTTGCGTGCAGTAGAAAGACAGTTGGAAATAGCTGTTCTTACATGCTCAGGCTGTTTGATTTTGGAAGCTGGCATTGGTTTTACTGGATATAGGAGAAGAGCACCCACAAGCACAGAATAAAACAGCCCATCCCCAAGCAGAGCTGTAAGAGAGGAGAGGACTGAAAGGTGCAGGAGCTGAACCTCTCCTCCGTATTCAAGCAGAATTTCTATTGAAGTCGATGACCCAGATTTCTCTGACTTGAAATGGCTGTTTTCAGAAAGATTGCCGGAGGCACAGTGCCGAGGAAGGTCAGGGCAGAATTTAGCCCAAAGTATTTTGCATACAAAGGCTTATCAGAGCTGGATCCATAAAACTCGGTACTGAATACCCACCTTCTTCAGTGAGGTCAGTGACAGTCACTGAAGTGCCTACTACCCCTGGGCTCCAGAGTCCTGTAAGGCAGTTGCCCTAAGCTTGTGATCTGTTTCTGTTGTGTGCTTTTGTCTTCAGTTCTGTGACATCTACCTTGCTCCCAAGTTTCCCTCTCAAAGAAACACACACACGCAAAAAAACCCAATCCACCAATTTTTAATCCTGTGGGCTTAGACTGTTAAGAATCCCAGAAATGTAGTGAACCTCTTTCCTCTTTGGCAAGAAAGCCTGACTTTCTTCTGGAAAACTGGGGAAGATCCTACAGACAAAAAGTCAGGCTTCTAACCATAAACACATTAAAGTCATGCTATGTCTCTTTATGAAAGAATCGTTGTAACAGCACGTATTGAAAAAGATCAGGAAATAGTTGCAGTCAGACACATTAATCTGCATGCAGTTTATCTTGTAGGATTGGATCCATTAAGTCTTGCAGATGAGACAGGGTTTTTTACTTACTCTCACTTATATTCAGCAGCAATGGAACAGTTTCTAAATACTAATTTCAGACCACAATGCCCATATCCACAGCACAAACACGGTGGAATTCTGTTAGAATTAATTCTCATCTCTCTCTTATGGATAGTTTTATTCTGTTTAAATCTCTCATCAGAAATTTCATTTGGAATCTATTTGCTACGTCAGTGTCAGACTATATACATTGAATACGTTCAATATGAGTATATTGGGCTTCTCTTGTTTTTGGAAAGCTACTTTTGCAAATAGCATAATGCAACATACAGATAGTATGAAAGAAACACTGACTTAAGAGGCAAACGTACACTATGCATGTCTCGCCCTACTTTATTTGATACAAAAAGTCTGATTTGATGTCTCAAAGATTTATAGTTTAAAAGGCTTGGAAAAAATAGAGTATGAGGAACTTGGATTTTTTTTAATGTATTTTCAAACACAGAATCAGCTTTAGTGGTACTCAGCATCCAAAGCTGGATTTCAGTCATATGCCTCTCTCTGTTTATCTGGAGAAAAAGGAGGTATTTTCCCATAATCGTATGTTGGCTTTGTCTGAACATAGTCCCAGGGCTGCCACTTGCAATGACGCAGGATGGAACAGCTGCGTCCTGGGAATTCGGCTCAAAGCGAAAGGAAGAGATTCTGCCTGCTCAAACCGAAAGTGCTCCTCTGTCTCCTTTTTGCTGTAGACAACAGCCTTCCGCAAAAGGTGTCACTCCTGCTGCCCTCGTTATCTTCCAAAAGAGTGAACTAATTACTGATGACCCCTACGAGGAAAGATGTGTACTGAAAAGGTGTGCATTAAAAGACAGACATAGTATTTGCCATTTCAGACAGTGTTCAGCTTTGTGCTGTCAGCTTTGTAAAAATGTTTTTATGCATTAAAGTAAAATGCATAAGCTAATTAAGAAAAATAGTGATAGCTGGCAACTTTATCGTGTAGACCTTAAATATACATGCAGACAAGAGAAACGATAAAAAAATTGCTATTGTTTGTTGCTCTATTCTGCCTTCAAGCATTTCAAGCATTTTTTAATGTCCTTTTTTTTTTTTTTCTTTTTAAGTGATGCCCTGATCTGCAGAAACGTTGCTGCACAATTGACTGTATTTGGACCAAATATATTCTTGTCTGTGTGTTTCCGTGGTCAAGGATTTAGATTTTAAGCTATACTGAAAGCATCAGGCATAATTAATTTTAATAATAAACACCTCTGACTTAATTTTATTCCCATTCACTTCTTAAACCTTTTTATAAAATCTTGAACCTAATTAATTGCCTTGCAGAACAAGTTGTTTTTTAAGGCTCACAACTAGCATTTTTATAGGCAGGTTTTTTGTGTTTTTTTTTTTTAAACTGCAAAAGGGCATAGACATACTTACAGTTTCCTGTAGCCATCTGATAGCATATGGAAGGAAATAAAGATGTCCTCCTGTATTTTCCCTTAAATGGCTTTGACCTGGGAATACATTATTTTGATTGGCATGAAAAAGAAGGCTGTGATCTTATTTTTACTGTTTGTTATAGCTGTTTCAAACTTATCAAAGGAAGAAATAGAGGCTTTTTAGATGGCTTCTTGCCAACATCACTAATCAGAATTTTAATGAGATTTTTTGAGGCCTAAATTATGTCTGATTAACAATATATAAAGCAAATGTACAGTGCCAGAAAAGGGACAAAGTCTACTGTCTCTTATATAGAATTTATGTTTTGATCTCTTTACAAATAAAAATGTTAAACAAAGTACACATTTTAGGCTGTTTTAAATCTATGCAGACATTTTATTGTTATGCCTTAATTAACAAACTGCCTTTAGAAAATGTGGTCCTATACTTTTATAATAACTTTCAAATCTCTGAAAGGGAAAAATTAAGTGTATGGCTGAAACCCTCTGTATGATTTCCATTTGCTTTAATAGAGTCCTGAAAACTCCAGTCCAACACATGCCACTATCGCAATGTAAGCTGTGCTTTTTTACTTCCCTTAAGTACCCCATTTGCTATCATCTCATCTTTGGACGAAGCATGCGTTCCTGTTGCTGGTGGGCTGGATTACTAGCCTGCAGCTTCCATTTCCCAACCATCATAAAAGGCACAGCTATATTTAGTCTACACACGCTGTTTTTCTCCAAGCATCTAAGGCAGAAAATGATTAACAACTACAAAACCTCAAAACACAGCATTGTTTATTCTCCCCCAAAGTATATGCTGTGCAAAGAAGGGGGGATAAACCAAAATTACTTTCTTTTTCCCCCCTTGCAAGATTTTGTTGTTACTTATGGTACCATAGTTCAAGTCCCTCATTGTCTGGCTTATCTGGAACATATGAAATACTTTAAAAAGGAAAGCATCTTTAATGAGGGTGGCTTAGATGCAGTTTAAGTGCATTTGGACACCTAAAAGCATGGAATTACAACCTATGCCTAACTGGACCATTTTATTCACATACTGAGACCATTAAATATGAAGTTTCTTGCAAAGCCTTTTTCCAAGTTTCATGTCTAGTAAACAAGTCCCATTTCTTTATTCCAGCTAAATCAATATATCTTTTGATTTATTTAAGTGATGAAACTGAAGATGAATAGTGGCACTAACAATGGGGAAAAAAACCAAACCCAAAGTACTCCAGAACAGAATGAATATAAAAAACAAAACAAATATTCCCCCACATATAAACTCTAATTCATAAACATTAGTAGTACTGAGTTGAAGTGTTCAGAGCACTTTTGAGAAGGAAACTTTAAGTGTTGCTCTAGACCTGGTTTATCTGGAAAGCTGTGACTAGAGTTTATGCTAAATGGTAGCATATATAGTTAACAGAAAAGCCTATCGAGAGACCATTAGCTTTGAACTAACATTAGATGTATTCTAAGTAAGTTTAAATACACATTTCAGATGTGTATTTCTTGAAGTGTGTAAATAAATATATTCACAGCAATTTTAAGGAAAGAGCCAAACCACAGGACAGAGTGAGCCAGAATCATTTTGCATCTGCTACAACACTCAAGATAATGTTTTGGTTGATTTATAGTGGAAATATTTGTTTTTCAGCTGGAATTTTGGTAATTCAGAACAGATGTTCAACAGCAGCGTTGGAACACTATCTACCCATGCTTCTCTGTTGATTCCTGTTATATGTTTAAGCTATCCTAGGTTAGTTTAACCCGAAGTTTAATATACTGTGAAACTACTCATCTCAAGAAAAGTACATAGTAAAGGGGGTGCTGCTGGAAGGTAAATTTGGTTACCTTTCCATTTTATCAGAATCTCAGGCATACAATAATGTATGCAAAAATACCAAAACTATTAGATTTCATTAGTTCTGTGTGTCTGGGTGGAGGAGAAGTGGTTAGCTATCAATTCAATTTTTTTCAAAGCTTTGTAGCATTGGACCAACTCAGCTTACTGACTTTTTTCCTCTCTTCACTGAGCTAGGGAATACTTTTTAACAAGGAGTGAGAAGGAAGTTCTGTAATGAGGAAGCCATTTGTCTCTCCTAGAGAATTAACTAATTGTCTTTAAAATCATTAATAATTCAATGTAGTTTTTTTAAAAAAGTCCTATTTATACCACCTAAAGACCTCTCACTACAGAACAGATATGAGTTACAGCCCTGTCTTCCCCCGATTTACTCATGTCCCTCAACACTTTGCAAGAAAAGGAGACGGATTTCTGTCTCCATGCTTATTTAATTAGCTGCCTGCTTAGTGTGTTCTGAAATCAATAGAAATCTCTGCATTTGCTTCAGTGGTGCTTTTTTTGGTTTGGGAATGGCTGTCCTTTTTTCCCTGAGGAGGCAACTTATATTCTCCTCTCCAAGTGCAAACATCCAAAAATATTTGCTGATGTGAATTCCAGATTGTCAGTGAAATTCTGCCTGATCTCTTTACCTTATGATTTCTGTTGTTTCTTCTAGGAATTTTCAGCTACTTTACTGCAATGTTCCTGCTCCCCAGGAAAGATCCAAGTAAACTGTCATGCAGCTATTTAATGTTTATCCCATTACCAGCTACATGTCTTTCCAGGTGCATCACTATATTCTCAATGGCTGAAAGCATTAACAGTGTCAGACAGGATCCAGTTACTCACTTCTGTGTGGAGCAAAAGCCTTGAATTACAGTTCTGCATTATGCTCTTGAAGATGTACACAAAGATGTTTCCTCTCCAATTTGATGCACTCAAAATAATGCTCAGTAACAAGCACATCCCAGGGAAGATGGCAGACTGTCAGAGTTACAATGCACGACTCGGCACTGTGCTAGTGACTGCCGGTGTTCAACCTGTCGTGCTGTCAGCTGAGAAAAGAAGGAGAGGTAGAGTGTGTGGAGGGGGGGCTTTTCTTTGGGCCTCAGCTGTTGTATAGCTATATACCTTTTATACCTCATCCTGCTGCTCTGCAAGATATACTGTGCATCATTAACATCTGAAAGAACTGGAATCTCAGCACAAGCCTATTGTGCAAATCCAGTCCAAACGCAGATTTTACTTGAATATATTCTTTTCAAGCAAGTTGGTATTTATAACAGTGACATGAATCACCTTCTTAGATACCATGGATACAGCATTTCATCTGGTAGCTCCATTAAGTACAATCAGCTTTTCACAATATTTTGCACTTGCACTTGTCGAACCAGATGATTGTCTGTTTTGCTCTTCCAGGCACTCCCCCTCTCTGTCCTGGCGAAACCTCTAGCCAGGAGGCGTCTGAAATGCCGCCGCAGTCGAGGAGCCTCCATGCACCAGAGAGAAAAATTCCACGGCTGCAGCTGTTGTTCGACAGGCTTCTCTGAACACTTCTCTAATGTCTTGCGCTGACCTCCATTACCATTATTTTATCCTGGCATTATCTGACTGACTTGTCAGCCATTATATTATGTCAGTTCTTCCTTGGAAAAGCTGTCCCTTCTGCAGGCAGTGCCATACTGGATCATTATTTGAGATTTCCTTGAGCAGTAAGCTTTAGATCAGGCATCCCTGAAATACCAGAGTGCTGGGCTCTCACAGCTAGCTGCATCCTGTACCCCTGTTTCTATGTTTGAGAAATGCATTCACTGGTGGTCTGTTTACAATCCATTGAATTTGGGTTTTAATTTCAGAGAGTAGGAAACAAAACCGAGGTAGGTAGGTGAGGTCTTTTTGAAACCATAATGGACACAACCCCAGCTTTTTCATAGGCCAGAGCATCATTTTTACTCTTTGAAGAATAAGTTTTTCTTCTAGTTTTAGTATTTACCTCAGGTCCCTGGTCTGCAGCCTTCTCTTACCAAGCCAGTTCAGTACAGTGGGTGAAGCACTAGATTGGTGACGAGTGCTCATCTCCAACCATTGCCACCAACTAGCTGTGTGACCTGGGGCAAGTCACCCTGTTTCTGCCAGCGTTGTCTGTTTCCTTGTCGGTCTCTGTTTCCTGTAGGTGCAATGATGAAGATCTTAATAGAATAATATGTGTATCCCAGCTGAATACTTGCCCAGGTTAGCTGTAAATTCATATATAAACATGGTAACAAGGTCTATTGTGGCATTGACGGAGTGTAAGTTTCTTCTACATGACAGCCAGGTACTTGTTTCTAATAAGAAGTTCTGTAAGCAGTACGTTATATTTGTTTCAACCTCACAACAATATCCTCTTGCTCTCTCTAGTCCTTTTAATGAGATGCCCAGAGGTTGGGAGACAGCATCTGCTTAGTAACAGAGTTGGTATTGATCTTGGTTATTACAGATTTATGCACTTTGCTAGCACAGACAAACATTGTAATAATTGCTCGTTATAAGAACCGGGAACTGCTTAGATCCCAGTTAGATCTCAGGGGTTTGGTCCCACCAGGTGCTGAATGCTTCTCCAGACCTGAGCAGCCGTCAGTCCATCAGAGGGAGGTAAAGGCTCTCAGCACAGCGCAGGGTCAGTCTGGCTTGGCAGGTCTGTGCAAGACTGTGTCCCACGAGGAAACACTTTGATTGTTCTGGGTAACTAGTAAATAAGAGTAGTTTACTTACGAGTTGCACTCAGGTCCTTCGGAAGTCAGTCAAAGGTGTTATTATGCTAAGATTAATAGCTCATGAGTAATCTCTCCTAAAACAATTCAACCTGCTAGGCTGTTAAGTTTGTCAGGTACAATATCTCACTGCCACATGGGCTGATTTTTAAAATCTGACAGTTAGACAAGGTCTAACTACAAAGAAATCTGTGGAACCGCTATTTTTCTGGCATAAAGGTCAGCAAAAGATCCATCATGATCTCTGCAACTCTCTTTTCTCTCAAGAGTAACACTGGCTTTATTATAAGTGTTAGATTTTCTGTCATCTTAAGTTGTTTATAAATTTCAGCAAAAAGTAAAACATGCACAAGTTAGCTAAGATTTTGCAGCTCTAACACACATTGAAGTTGCAGACACAAAACTTGGCACATTTGGTTCATTTAGAGGATACACGTTTCAGCACTCAGGGACACCCTTACCATACCACATCAGCACGGGCAGCACTAATGAGACGTTATAAATCAACCGAGGGGAAAAAAAAATTAAGCTTTCTAGTTTTACAATAGATAACAGGAGATGTGATTTCTTTTCAATATTTAGAACAGTTCCCCTTAAAACATTCAAACCAATTTAGCTTTTTTCCCCTCCCAAAGAACGTCACAAATAAAAGCTAAATGTATGTAAGGATCATTTTGTTTTGACACTGAAAAGCAACTGCATTGGCAGTGAAGCACAGCAACAACTTAATGCTACTTTGTCAGAAAGTGAAGATACTTTCTTCTATTTGAAACCAAAAGCAGATATAGTTACTTAAACTGCAAATCTATTAGAGCATTATCACCATTATTTTTAAAAAGTCTGAATGCAGAAAAATGTTAATAAGAGACTAATTTTAACAAAATTGGAAATCTGCAGGCATTAATCCAGACAACCTGTGGTAATCTAGTGGTCTATTATTTGTGTTAGTCTGACTATCCCAGGCTGCAGGTACTTTGGAGGAGGAAGTGGGGTTTTTTTGCAGCTGGTATGGTAGAGTCCCAACCTTGGCGCTTCTGCAGCATAAACACCCAGTGGAGTTAAAAAAGTTTTAATGTTGTGTGGTTTGAGATTTGTTTGTGACCTCCTTGCCAAGAGGACACGGCATACAAAGAGCAGAGTGCTTCATGATAGCCTGTTACTGCCCATCCCTGCTTAGCAAGAGAGGCCGTAAGGAAGGACAGCGCGGGCTATTTTGAGTTGGTGCCTCCCCAAAGTCTCCACTCCCATTCAGGCATGGGTTTTTCCTGCTCCAGTAGCTGTCATTCCCTCTTACAAACGAGCGTGTCAGCCAGGTTTTCTGCCACGGAATTTTGTTCTGCTGGTGTCATATATGAAAGTTGTCCACATTTCCCTGTCCTTTGTTCTTTAGGTGCAATTTCACATCTGTTCGTGTGACTCTCATAAAGATCAGAATAACAGTCTGGCACGAAGCAAATCCATAGCAAGATTTCCATCAGCTCTTTTCAAGAGAGAAAAGATTTCGCTTTACCTCTGGGATCTTCCCAAAGTATATTAGATTTAGTGACTTCTTCTCCTTGTGACTCAGTGTTTGGACAATAAGGATAATGTTTGCCTGATTTCAGATCTACAGAGGGACTACGGAGTTCACATGAGGCTTCCCTGAAAACTTTGTAGCATTTCAAGTGGTTACATCAGGGAGAAGTCTGCTAGCAGCCTTCTCATCTTCTGCACACTTATGAATATGCATAGGGAAAGAGGAAGCAAGATGAAAAGCAGCTAGGACCCATGTCACCGTATTGCTGCAGATCTTTCCTGATATTAGTTATAATTGCCTCCTCTCTTCCTCAGCTATCCGGTATTTTAACAGGTATTTCACTGTTTTCCCAAAGGGAGGCAGAGCAGCCTATTCCCCTGTGCTCTGAAGTGGCTCAAGCTGATTTGAGTTCACACGAACAGCAAATTGGGTGAGAACGGTGCCACTGAGGAGGGAGAGCTCTGCTCCTTCTCCTGCCTGTGTCCAACAGGCTCAGCTGCCTGAGGCAGGCGGAGCAGCCTCCCTGGGACCTGCACCCAAGAGAGGCTTGAAGTCTAGCTGAACCCCACTGACATCTGTAATTTTAAATCTCCTCACTCCCAAAATTGCATGAACTGGTATAGGACTATCATGGCTGAGGTTCGTATCCAGCATCTGCATGTAGATATGCAAAAGCCTTAAAAATCTTGATAGGAAAACTTTCAAAAAAATCTCTTGCTAGGCAGTAGTCACTACTAATAACTACCACCCTTTTATCTGTAGCTGTTAATGCACTGTAAAAAGTGCCTGCTACTCCTGTTTCGTAGAAGAAACATACACTAGTGACTTCTGAGTAGATCTAATAAAGAAATTTGGGGCCTAAAAGGTCTTCTAGAAAAATCCTATCATTACTACTTAACTGATTTTGTTCTGTGTGCCCAGGAATTCAGATCTACTGGTTGTGCTTTGCTTTTCTTCTCATAGCTTTAAAGCAATAATTTCAGTCTGTATCTTTCGCTTTTCTCTCATTCTGGGGCAGATGAAAAACTGAATGAAATGAGACCAGCTATCATCATTTTGAGGCAAACTTTCAGGTAGGGATTTGTTCAGAACTTCTCTAGGTTTACCTTGGTTTTGTGATCCAGAGACACAGAAGTCGCATTTGCAAAATCCAATTATGCACCGATCCTGGCACGGACGCATGACATAATGCACGTAGATCCACCTGACTCACTTCTGCACCCACGACTCTCCTTCCCTGCTCTCAAAACCTTCGGCCTCCATGACAGAGCTACACATCCTATCTCAGGGATTTTGGGATTATGGCAAACTCAGTCTATGTGTTTAGGAGTTGTCAGCGTTCCAGTCTTTCCCTTGGAAACATGGTAGCTGGCGGGGAAAAAGCAGCTGAGAACTGCTTAAAACTAGGGGAGCGATCAGAACTGGATAGGGCAGGAAAAAATCTGTAGATGGACATTGTGGTGGCATCAGTACAACAGAACAACAACTGCTAAATGCAGTGTTAAGAGGCTGCGCAGTGCCCTTGATTTTAATGAGGAATTACCAACACATCTCTACTTCATTAAGCTTCCTGCCCAGAATAAGCACCTGTCAGTGCTTTTTTGGAATGAGGACTCTTGAGTGCAGTAAGAGAAAAGTCTCTAGAGCAAGGAAGAGCTTACCTAGCAATGTTTCTTTCTCAGGAACAAAATCTCATGCACTGTGGGTTGGAAGGATGTGATACACCCAACTGCGTGCGCTGTTTTCACCCCCGGCTACGCAAAGTCCCTCACAATTGTCTGCAGCAGGAAAAAAGGCACTAGGTATTTCTCCTATCTCTGCTCTCGCAGAGTAGCAATTTCCTCTCAGCCACATCAGAAAGCAAACTGCCATTAACCTGTTGCACTGCTCACCTGCCTGGGAGATAGCTGCTGCTTGCCTGGAGGCCTCCTCTTGCAGAACCCACTTGTGCTGCAGCAAAACTTCATTCCTGAGGGCTAAGAAGTTTTCTTGTAAGGGAGAATCTATATGTTTATAAACACAGTGAAGTTATTAAGGCCTTTCCCTCCAATTCCCTGAAGCTGTATTCACTTATAAGCAGATTCATATGTACATACATAACACTCAGCACAAGCAACGCTAACAAACCTTGTTTGAAACAGACTCCAGAGTTTTATGACAAATAATCACAAAGCACAACAATAGAACAGACTTTTCAGCTCATGTGCATCCAGTCACAGGACTTTCCTGTTAGTGTATGTTTACTATTGTTTTGATTTTTTTATGTATCAGTTGCTGTAGAAATCTAAATGGTCATTGGAACACAATGACGCCAGTTACCATGCTGCTTTAGCATCCAAAATCAGGATGAGTTAAGCACCTACATTTGAGAACTTAGACTCAAATGACTAGACAGTGTTCCCAAAGATGAGCAGACGGAGAAATGAACAAGATGAGATTAATCATGTTTACACATTTTCCTTTAATGATAAAATGCTTCATTTTGGTTGCATCTTCCAAACAGCCAAATAACAAGACAGTCAGACTTCAACACACTTGGTGTCCTATTTCCTATTCCTCTGCATCTTTAACAATTTCTTTTTGTATTTAATTTGGAGGAGTAACATGAGAATGACAGGCAGCTTTCTTAATGGCCTTGTCTGCTCCTGTTCATGCCACGACATCAATTATACACAGTTGTCTTTGACTTGGAACATGTAACTCCCATGGTGACTAATTACAGGACCTAATGTTAGGGTCCCAAGTGACACAAACTAGAGATTAATAAATGCAGTTCAGCCTGCTGCTTGGGGACTGAAAACTTAACTATCCCTGGAGATGCCAGTGCTCTTGGTTTTCTCAGACCTTAGGGGATGGAAAGGAACTACATTGCATTACCAGCTTTTAGAGCGAAGATGAAAACATTCCTTTGTTTAAAAGGAATCTCAACACTGTGCCTTTCCCAAGATCCTGTTTTTTCCCCCATCAGTGCTATTACTGTTGTATTTTTATTTTAGGCCACAAACATAATTTCATTTCTTTTTCCATTTTAATCACGTATGTTTTAATGAGGTCTCTACACATACAAGAGCAAGAGTTGCTTTTAATGATTATAATAATTGGGACACAGGGAACTATGACTACTTAATAGCTGAAGAGCAGGGTACTTAAAAGGAGATTAAGACATTCTTGTTTCTGAACTGTTTGTGGCTTCTGGAGGTCATGGCAAAATCCTGACTCGTCCAAAGTCAGTGGCAAAACTGCTGATTTTGCATGCTTTAACTTTTACCCAAGCAGCCTAGCACACAAATTGATATTCCCATAATGATTTCAGGCTACTAATTTTATTTTAGTTTACCTCCTCTATCCCTGAGGTAATCTAAAAGGGGTATGTTCACTTTTGTTTTGGAGAGCATATTCTTGCCCAAACAGAAGTCCTACATCACAGACATCCCAGGTGTCACAACTTACCTGCGCAAGGACCCTTCTTGGCTCCCACTGCGGTGATTCTTGTGCGACAGAACTGGTGGATGCTCTGTAGGTTTGCAAGAGTTACAGAGACCACCAGCTTCTGGAGCGCTCTAACCTTGCAAACTCCGGGCAGAAAAATGAATGAAGACTTTGATACAAGAAATTTTTCTTTGCATCTCTGATTTGAAGCTTCAGACACAACAGTATTTCCTGGTCTGTCAAGCTATGTTTTCCAGGTAAGCTTCAGTGACTTGCTTGAGAAGCTGGATTCTTCCTTGCCAAGACCAGTGAGCACTGCTCCTTCTGACAGAATCATCTGTGATTTGCAGCCTCCAGTGAATAAGGTATCATGTAATTGCAGTCCAATATCATAATATCCTTCGTGACTTGAAGAGAGAACACAGGCTATGGATTTTTTGGAGATGATGTTGGGCTAAACTCTTCTTTGTCTTCAAACAACAAAAAAGCCTAGCTCAAAGCCCTTTTCTTCAGGACTTAAATAGAGATTTATTTTCTGTTAAGGATTCATGTACATAAGGCCCTTTTTATGACAAAAAGCAAACTGTGGAACAGAGTAGCCTAGCAGTTTGTCACAGCTTCTGGAGCAAGTCAGTAGTAGAACCAGAACGAGAATCCGTAAGTCCTGAGTGCCACTCTAACTGCTACACAGATCGTCAGCCTTTTCCTTATGCTGAGAATAGCTGAACATAGGAGACATATGCTCAAATTCAAGAAAAACAGTATTCAACCCTATATATATTTAAGCTTAGCTAATCCTGGAAGTTGTAAATATACACACTTATATGATACATAAGATTATATACGTAATTATGTCTTAAGGTCTATACTTTGGGGTAGAATTTGGAGAGGACAAGCAAACTGCTCAAAATGTTCACAAGTAGGCATAACAGCACAAGAGAGACAGAAGGTTTTTTTCATATATTCTTTTTTAATCAAAAGCCTTAACTAGTTTGGATTTGACTCAGACACAGTACCATGGGGACAGAATCAGTATTGGCTATTAGACTGCAGTTTCCCATCCTAATATTTAGAAACAGGAGGCTCTGATTGTAACAGATTTTGCTCCATTCTGTTTTTTTCAGCCACATGACTTAATGATGAATGATGCAAAATTCTGTCTGAATACATCTTTGTGGGAAGAAAATTCAATAATATTATCCTGCAATAAAATAAGTTATCTCAAAAGAATGTTACAAAAATATCAACTTATTAAATCCATGGCAACATCAGCCACTGTCTGGGGAAAAGAAAACCAAAAAAACTAGAATGAGCAGCAAATAATCAAGCCACCAAAAATATGAAAAGAATCTGGATTTCACAGAATCTGTGAAATGGCTGGTATTTTTAGTATTACATGAAAACAATCCCTAGGGAAAGGCAAAGCTGGTTACAGAGGACAAAGGTTAGGCTTTATTCATTAGTATTTGATTTTTGGTACAGTATCATTGCAAGCAGTAAGGGGAAAGATTTGCTAAGGTATTTAGGTACCTAAAGATGCCTAGCAGCATTTATAGCAGCATCTAAGTAGGTTAGGTGCCTAATTCCCATTAACTCCATCAGCATCTTTAAGCTGCTAAACATCTTTGTAAATCTGGCCCCAGAGTCCGAGCTGACAGCTCTCTCTATTGAAACTCATGTGGCTGTGCCCATTTACAGCAGCTGGAGCACAAGCTGATGCTCCTTCGAGCAGTATTGACAGTGCATGCGGACCTGCAGCCAGAATGGGCTTGAGGTCTGAGCACAGAAGTGAAAAAGCAATCCTGAGCCAGCTTTGTATTTTCCTCCTGATTTGATCTAGAACCTTATGAAAATCACTTGGGCCAATATTTGCAAAGAGGCCACTGAATTTTGGTGCTAGATTTGGAATAAGCATTAAGATTTCTGAGTAGCTCCCAGTGAGTTTCTTGAGCTGAGTGTTAAGCATCCCATGACTTCCCAGAAGAGTCAAGATTTCACAGGCTAAGACATAACTGAATTTGCTGAGCTTTAAGAGAGCCTTTCCCACTAATTAGTCCTTCATGACCTTGCCTATTGAGCAACCACAAACAGTTTTCTTAAAAGGATTTTCCTTGCCTTCAGTAAATGCCAATAGACACCCTCCTGCTTGTCAGAAACAGGCTTAAAGAAATACCAAATCATTTGTTTCGAGTTCATAAAACTGCCTGTCATGAGAAGCATTTAACTAGATGGTGAACATTACGTGGGATAGATCAACCTGTGTTAAACACTTAGCTTGACTGAACCTGTCTCTCAGTATTCCAGCTTGTCAGATTTATCTTCCACAGAAAAACACATACAGTGAAATGCAATTTCTGCACTGTGAAAACCCAGTTCTCTCTGGCAATAAAGTAATTCCAGTGGGTGTTATAGAGAGGATAACTTGCTAACTCCATTTTGTGTGAGGGGTAGATGAGGCCATGCAACAGATGATGCCTATGAACCAAACATATTCTGAAGTAAACCAGCTAATTAAAAGGACCAGTTACAGATAGGAAGTTTTAGGGAAACAGAAATTGCTCATTTTATTATATTTCTTTGTTTTATTCTAAATAATTTCTAATCGCTTAATTTACAGAAGAGATCAAAGCCACTAACCAATTTCTAGATAGGATTCTATTAGCTTCTATTCCTTAAATTACAATTCTGTGGAGTGTAAATAAAATGTGAGGCTCCACAGAGACCTGCAGAGAAATTGTAGCAAGCCTGACTTGCTTTTCTAGATTCCTTTTCAAAACTGTTTTTCATTACTTCTGAAAATTTTTATCTTAGAACAAGACACATGGGATTCAGCCTTTCTCCCTCTTTTACAGACTTTTTTAGTTAAAGGACTACTTGACTCCTTACATGCCTACAACTATGCTAGAAAGCAAGCAAAAGCTAGATTCAATAACATGTACAGCCTGAGTAGCTGACGATTTGTAAATGTTCAATTACATAAAAAGTAAGTACTTTCTATCACTGAAATCTTTGAAATACCCAAGAGATTTCCACCACCGCAAATGTTTTTACATACAAAAAGGAGTGGTACTTTACATCATTTGTGGTCTTAAAGGGTATGGTATTAAAGAGGGGGCTTTCTAGAGAGAGCCTGAGTAGGATCATCCTTTGAGAATAACACTACCTGAGAACTGAAAGTGAAGTTCTCTGTATGGACTCTAGCAACGCTGCAATCCCCAGTGAAACCTTCAGACTCCAAATGAAATCGGTGTCAGAACAGATTTAACACTCTAAATCTGTGTCCAGATGGACTTAAGTGAAGTGCTTGCCTTGTGTTAATGTCTGTGTGTAAATAACAATTTTTTTTTCATCTATCATAAAGATCCATAGAGGCTAAGTGTATTTGCTTACATAATAGCCATATATTTTCTGTAGACTTTACTGCAGAAAACTACAACGTAGCCATTATACTAACCTAGTTCTAAAACACCAGTTGCTTAGTACTGCTTAGGCAGCGTGGCCATGCACCGGCCGTTATGTGGCCATTACACACGCCTGCCCACTACGTGAATATTTATGTGATGTTTATGGAATGGCCAGCTTAAGCATGTATGTGTGCATATATTTATCTTTTATCTGGCGGGGTTGACGAAAAGATCATCTAATTTATCGTGACACTGAGTAGTGATAGCAGGAAGTTATTTAGCACCTGCTAAACTGAGTAATATGCCTGTGTAGAAACTTGTGTTAAACTACTTGCTTTGATCATGGAGAATGTGCCATTTTAAATTTACTGGAGTATTTGTAGTATTTGAAGGGCACTGTGCTGCAAGTATTCAGGTAAAGAGTAACACCAGTGTGTACCAGACCAGTATTCTTCACAGTATCACCTTTACACAGAAAATAAATGCAGGCGGAGGCATCAATTATGGCCCAGTGGCCAACCCCTTACAAAGCTTTAGTTTCAATATTTTAAAGCATATAAAGTTGCGCTTTCATTTCTTTTCCACTTAAAATGTTTTATTCAGCAATAAAAATGAAAAGTAGCTGTTTACAGTGTTGCATATTTTGACAGCTGCTTTTTACAAATTCCTTTTAAATTATCCTAGAACCATTTTCTCAACATACACTGTTCGGCTTAATCAAAATAGTTTTGCAAACTATTTCACAGAAAGGAAGAGAGAAGGGGAGACAGAGAGAGAAATAACCTAGGAAACAAGTATGCCAGCTTACAAAAATAGATTAGAACATTTGGAGACTGTAGGTATGAAAATGCAGTCTCGGTAGTGGAGAATTTGAACTAGTAGATTATCTGAAGAGGTAATACTTACCGGAGGAGAAGCTAGATGGATGCAGAGATCTATTTCTAAAATGTCTTTAATTTCTAGGCAAAATTATAAGAGAGAGGGAGAAACAGTCTTCGAGTTTCTGAAATGTTCTCAGCTGTGGGCGGAGAGAGTAAGCAGAGCAGGCAGAACGCCAACATTTTGTCTTGATTTCTCCCCCTCTCGTGCACAGCAGGCTGTGCATTGCATGCTCGGAGCAAGAGATCATTACCAGCTCCTCAGGGAGGGCAAGCAATATGCGCATAGCTGTCCTCCTCCAACTGATCTAACAGAAGGACAGCTTTAAATTGCTGTTAGGTCTCTAGAAAGTCTCTGCTGATGAAGCCTGCCTGATCCATAGTCTCTAGCTCTGTCCCTAAATAGCTTCTCCTATTTGAAACACTCGGCTAGCTGTCACAAAGCCACTAGCAGAATAAGTCAAGACTGACGGTCAAGTGGAGATTCAACCTCTCTTGCACAGAATTGGAAAACTGGAGTCGACATGCAATCTGCCTATCATAAAAGTATGAACTGAAAGTGCCTGTCATAAAGAAAGCACCCTAACTACTACTAAGGCTACAGTAAATATTGGAATTCAGAACCTTATATACCTCTATGTATCATGAGTCTGAACCACTTTCAGAAAAGGGATTTAAATAAAAATGTTTCTAGAGTGTGCAACCCTGTAACTGAAGCACATGCTTTGCTCCTTCAGACTGTGTTCTGGGGGAACACAAAGGAGGCAATGAAGTACGTTAAGAGCCACTGGAGCAAAATATGACTGAAGCATCACGACCTTAAGGGCTGTTGCTATATATGAGGAGTTTTCCTGGAAATGTAAGTTACTGTGGATCTGCTGAGCAAGCTCTTCTTCCTAATCCACACCACCTGTGCAGATTCATGGACAATTTGGCTCTGACCTAGTTAAAAGTACAAAACAAATTTTCCTATTTGCTTATTGAGTATATCCTGACACCCACCTCCAGTAAAGTCTGCAAAAAGCTCTTTTCTGAGCTGTACTTCAGATCACTCCTGTACATGCTCCTCCAGGAGAACATTTTGGTGATATGCTCTACAGCTCACAGGCCATATGCAATAGATTGCTACATTTCTATTCAAAGAAGAGACTTTCTAAATTGTAAATTATTTTTGATTCAAAAGGGCCAGCAGCTACAGTGTGCCTGACTTGGCACAGTTCTATAATGCAAAGGTCGTAGAGAGGCACCAGAACTACGAATAAGTCAGGTCTTTATATCCATGCTTCAGAGTGCATTGATTTTTAAATCACACCTGCCAGAGACAGACCTCTAAAAAAGGTGAAACTGCAGCCTCTTTCCTTTGTACCAGCCAAAAGAGATGAGCTGGCATGGAGTAGGGCGCCTGAACCTTTCCAGGGAAGTTCAGAAGCCCGAAAGCATGCTCCTCAGAAAAGTGCAGGTTGTAGCCTGTGCCTTCCTCAAACGCTTACAATACTGCCCTCCTTCTTGGACTTATGGTCAGAAATAGTTTTCCTCTGGCATATTCACTAATGCTTCAGCAAAGTTTCAGGCCCTTATTTCACTCGTTAGTCAAAACCTACCATATATATAATACATATACACATATATGTGTTTATATATACATATATGTACACACACACGTATATAGAAAGAGTCTCCAGACTCTCCAGCATAGAATCAGATGTTTGACAAAGCAGGCATCAGATGTAGTGCTGCGAATAATGAGATTTAAAATATCCTGTGCTAGGGGGGTACAGTGAAACCTGTTTGTTAGGTTGGAGCAGTGAACCTTGCTCATTAGGTTGCAGTAGCCCCCCTGTTGTTTTCTTTATCCTCTTTAAATCATCACCAATGTTTACAACAAGATTTTGTTCTACTTAAAGACCAACTCTGAGGAGGTGACTGATTTCTGCTGATCCTGGAGGTGGTTTCACAGGTTTCATTGTACTTGAAACTTCACAGCTTGCACTGAAATATTTGATGCATGTGTGTATCAGTTTAGCAGAGTACAAAAGTAGAATTATTTTCATTCTTGCCTCATATTGTTGACAGAGTATGGTGTCCTCTACCAAAACCGCTTCTTTTTACTTGACAACTTACAAATACTCATTTTCCTAAAGCCCAATCACCAGTCTTAATAAAATACTTGTTAAAAGAGTCATCTGGGCTCAAATACTTGTAATAATTTGCAAATGTTTGTTAGCAAAATAAATTCAATAATTTGTTTTATAAAAATGAGATAATTCAGTAGTTACAGAAAAAGCATCTATGTTATGCCCACTATCGTTGGTTAAAAAAGAAAAAAAAAAATAAAGAAAAAGCTCACCTTGCATGTTTCAGTCAAACATCAACTGGCATTTGCCATGTCAATCACAACCAAGGGCCCAGTCTTACTCTCCTCCTGGTCAAAGTTGTGAAACTCTCAGTAGAAGTCAGTGGAGTTATGCCAATAGGAAAGTCATGAAAAGACAGGATCAGGCCCTAATATAAGTCTGATGCCTGCACACTGAACTGGGGCAGATAAAGACTGAAGAGAGTCTTCTGCACACCTGTATCTTTCGCAGGGTGAATTTCACCCATGGATAAATCTACCTAACTGAACAGAACACCTGCTGACTTCAAGGGGAGTACCACCATCAGGTACTACTACGTTAGACTAGAAACTACATTAGATTAAAAGCTATATATCTTCTCACTACCACGCTGCAATTAGACAAACTACTTTCTGTCAACAGACGTCCTCAGCTCTTGGACTCGGGAGGCTCTCTTATTCCGTCGTCGTCATTCTCGAGGCCAAGGAAGCTTAGTGCACTTGTTACAGGATGGATCCAAGATGTTGTCTGTGTTACATGACTAAAAAGAAACAAGGAAGCCATTAGCAACCCAAAAGAGGCTTACCAGTCTCAGAAACAAAAAATACCAGATGGATTCCACAATTTTCAGGCTTCACACTGTATCGATCATTACAATACTTTCAAATACAGGATTCTCTTTTTTCTTGCCAAGTATGAGATTTTACAAATAAATGAGGAGTCTTCTCGATGCAAGAACCTGGAATGAAGTTCTCATTTCCAAGTAAGTTAAAGAGAATGCTTTTGCAAGAGACTCCTGATACAAACTGGTGACATTTCCTGTAAATTAATAGAGCTGCAGACACTTAACCCAGCAACACTGTACAGCCCAGAGTAGCAAAGCCTTACCAAACTCCAACAAGCTGGCAGGGCACAGTGGTCAAGAGGAAGTTGGCCAAACATGAAATCACAACACAGATTTTATTAACTCATAGTAGTATGCTCAAATCATTTGAACAAGAACTAATATCCTAGTATCATTAAGACATTCCTTTTTTTGCAAAAAAATAGAGATGAATAAATCAAAAATAGGATATTCTTTACATGCCCTGTAGAACAAATTCTGGGCATGCTTCCACAGCCCTTACACATGTAAGTAATAACTCAATAGAATCAGTACTATTTTTTAAAGGCTTAGAACCTCATTTAAAATGCAGTCTAAGCTATTTTTATAGTTTTTGGTAAGCTTCCATATGAATGGAAAGAACCTGTTCAAGACTCAGTAAGGTCAGATAAATGAAATAGGCTTACTGTTGCAGGGTGAGAATACTGTACACCTTAAGATTGGTAGTATGCATGCTAGCCATACTGTGTGTGGGCAAGACACAGCCTCTTCTCCCTTCTGGAATAATGTGTTCTTGGTAAAGGAAGTTGCTTCTTTTCTCTTAAAAAAATCTTGCTAATAAATTCACAGCTTTTATAGTCAAGTCAGTGCAAAGATAAATTTTATAAGTTCATTAAAAGGAGTCGTTGAAAAATATGACACACACAATACACAGCATAAAAGGCAAACAGCTTTTCTCCATGACTGTCACTTCTAACATACAGTGTGTCTAAAGCCCATGCTTATTTTCATCTATTTGATTAAATATGAAGTGCCATGATAGAACTCCTCTGGATTTACCTTTTCAAGTGAAAACAGAATTTGCCTTTCTGTCTTCAAGACTCCTCTCCTGAAGCATCTGATTATGGATACTAATACTTTGAAGCACAAATTTCTGAGTCAGTGTTCCACTACACCAACTTACAGGTATGGGCAGCACTTTTCAAGGAACATGACTGTGCTATAATCCTACCTTGTATTCACGCCTTTCATTTGAGTATACTGGGGTCTGAATAAGCTAAATGTGAGGAGAACAAAAAAATTGTTCACCAAGAGGTAAACGCGAACTAGGATCATAGTGTAAATTACATCTTGAGTTACATTAAGTAGATTAACCCATCTCTAAATTGATAACCTGTAAATGTAGCTGCTACTTCAATTGAAGCAGTGCTTGAATAGAGACCAAAAAAAAAAAAAAAAAAAACCTAAAATGTGGCACAAAGAGGTCATATCCTCAGCTCTTACCCTTAATAACCTGAAAAGCTCCTCCAGTTATGTGCAAAAACAATTTTTTTTTTGTCTGAATGGCAGTGGATGGACACCATTCCTTCATTAATATATTACAAGAATTTGTATCATTTACTGGAGCTGTAGAGATCAATTTTACAGAAGTTAAGAAACTAGAGGAGGTAACAACCGAACAACACTGTAACCACATAAAACACAATGGAGCAGATACTGACCATTCTCAAGTTCACTAAGCTTTTCATTCTCAGCAAGCGAACGTATCATTGTTCTCAGGAACAAAGGCAACTTGCCAGAATTTCACAATGCTTACCTTTAGAAAATATACATGACATACATGATAGCCAACATGAAGGCTACGAAGAATATAGTTCTTATACAACATATTTTAGGAGAGAATTGTGAATAATATGCCATTTTAAGAGGAAATCTGTCTAATCAAGAACATCATTCCCATTATTCCACAACATATGTATTCATAATTTTTGGACTGTAAATATACTAAGGAAAATGTCTTTGCTGTATTTTTCTGTAATGTTTTCTATGATGTCCATAAGTGCCATCTTTTTTTTTCCTCTTTGATTTAAAAGATCAGTCATTATGGCTTAATATTGAATATAGCACTTTAAATTAAAGTCCCAGCATGTAATTTTACTTATCTGCATAAAGATGCAGAACTCATTCCAACACTTGCAGAATCATGGAAGCTGAATGAATTAGACTCCATCCAGTCCGTCTCTCTGCCAATGCAAGATTTACTGCCTGCAGTACTATTTTAAGTGTTTATACTGCCAGATTTTATCAAGCCATTTCTCAAGAATCCATTACTGAATTTAACTAAGAACAAACTTATTTTTAAATTTTATTTTTCCCCTTCAGCGTCTGTATATATTCCTGTCTAGCATGCCTTGACCTGCTATGTACATATATCTTTGTCTCTGTTTTCTCATGAGCATGCAGTATCAACCTTGTGAAACGGGAGAAACTGCAAAGGAATACAAGAGTTATGTGAAAAAGCATTCATGGGTCTTTGATGTAACCAACTAAAAACTCTTCCTTAAGTGTTTATTCTTCAGAGGATGTTCCTCCTACATACTTTAGGACCAGGAGGCAAAAGATAGCATGCCTTACTTTCTGCTAACTGCTGCAAGAATCTGATTTTGTTCTTTTAGGAATAAATGCAAAAATTCTTATGAACTTCAATAGTGCAGCATTGTGGCACTTAAATCAGGAATAAAATTTGCTTTATCCAATAGCATAACATTGTTCATTCACTAGTTAGAAAATAATTAGAAAGTTCATCCATTTTCAACGTACCAAAATGTGAGGCCACATTTTGCTCAAATGTCGATTTGCTATAAATGCTCCTGATTTGAACTGAGTTGTTTTAGACTTGCACTAGACTTCATCCCTTGAACACTACTAGTAGAATGGTTTGTTTTAAACTCTTAGCCAAAATCCGTACTAAGAAAAGAATTCTTATAAATAAACATTAAGTCCAGATACCATGTCTCACACTGCAGAAAGACGCACAGATTATTTAGGTACAAAATAAATGTATAAACCCCCTCCTGTTTATTTTTAGTTCTCCACAAGTGCTGTGGCTAAAGAGCTTTGACATAATCAGTCCGAGGAGATAATCCCAGATTTACTGGTTTGCAGAACATTCTTGTATTAGAAATGCATCCTCTCTGATGTGTGTGTTAGGGCCAGCAATAAAAGTGAGAGGGAATTCAAATCTACCTCTAGGCTTTGCTTAATTGAAGAAGAAACTACTTTGAATATTACAGGAAGATTTGGAAAGCTAACATTACAAATTCTAAATGTAAAACATTTTCCAGTTGCAAATGTTCTTGTTCAAAAGATTCATTTCACCACATTTTCAGAGCAATTAACAATATTTAAAGATTTTTAGGTTTTCAAACAAATTACTGCTTATTGGAGGGTAGCCAAATTTATTGTTAGAAAACAGAAACATTTGATCTGAGAATATGTCAGTGGCTTATTCTGTCTTTTTAATATTAGTAAATTGCAGGACAGATTTTAGAGCTTGTAAAAACACAATATGAGAACACAGGATTGTTTTGGCAAAGAAATGGTAGTGAATTATTTAAAATGCCATTATAATTACCTTCCTTATGGCTCTTACTTTGTGTGGAAAATGATTTCTTTTAAAAAATGAGAACTTCTTAGGACAATCTTTTAGAAAAGAATAGTTCAAAGATAATACAAACTAATGGAAAGGAATGCATATTTGTTAGGTTCTGAGCATTATCAAGACATGTTTTTCACCTTAAATTGTATTCTCCATCAGGGCCAACCTCTGGAGCCTAATAGGGGATCAAGAAAAGCCTGGCAGACAGCAGGACTGCTGCAGGTCACTGTGCAGGATGCTAAGCTACAAAGCAGGCATGTCTTGTTCTTCGGAGGTTATTGTGTTGTGACAGGGGGCCACATCCATAAGTCTTGGCTGCATTCTTCCAGCCCTGCAGGGTTTCTGAGCTTTAGAAGGAGCAATCTTTGGAGGACCCATTTGTTTGAGAACTGTTCAGGCAACACGATGAAGCCTTAAACTATTAATTAGCCAAACTCTCATAATGAATGGATTCATTAGGGGCCACCAAATGAGTTCTGCCAGATAGGATTTAGTTGTATCTGAACTTGGAAAGCCAAATTCTGGCCTCATATGAACCTCGTGCTCCTCTACTAAATTGAGTGGTATTGAAGATGATGAAAGTGAAAGCAGAATTCTGCTCATCTGAAATAGTACAAAGACCAAGGTAGCTACTTTTTTCTCCTTAAATGAACACACCCAATAACCTAATCCATTTAATTGGCAGTAGTAATTTTGCTAAATGTTTAACCTTTCTTATCTTAGGTTTTGGATTTCCCAAACTACACTAGCCCTTCAAAATGCAATAATGTTTTACTAAAGAGCACTGGTGCTTGATAGAGCTTTTACTGATCTGTACATAATTGACAATTTTTACAAAGCCATTGCTGCAATGTAGCTACCGCTGACTGGCTTAAGGCAAAGGGCTGAGACACAGGAAATCATACTCCAAAAGCTTTAACCTTTAGTACTTCCATTGTTGCTGCTGAAATAACTGTTAAAAAATTTAGCAAATAGCACTGCTAGCTATAGATGCAATGGGTTGGAAGTGGACGTGAGCTATACTACCCAGAAATATATTTCATATTGTGCTCTTTTGGACTTCCACACTTACCCCAGCGCAAAAGGGGTACATGCCCGCTGCTAGATGACCAGCTCTAGGGGGGCCTACATGCGTTTCTTTGCTATACGCTAGTACGCAGTGGTGGCTGGGGGGCTAGTGAGAGCCAGAGCAACAGGAAAATAAAGAATGACGACAATGAATGAAGATCCTGAAACTTAACCCCGCATCTAGAGGCTATACCATCTTCCGTGTTTGCTCTTGCACAGAATCTGTCTTTTGTTGTTGGACCTTTCTGATTTTGTTTCCCTTGTGCTCGGAATGGCCTCTTGCTTTGCAAGGATCCTTTTTCTTTTTAAAATCCATCCTCCCAAATCTTGCATCTATGAGAAGGCACTGTTCGTACCCAGCTCTTTCCCTTCTATTTCACTCATATTTTCTATAACTTCCTCTGCAAATCTCTTGGGCTGGGATCAACATTCCTTTTGCACCTTCTGAAACGTTGCTTAATACTACTACTTTCAAAAAACAGCTCCTGCACAAGAAATGAGTGGTTCTAATTTGCACCAGGCGCCTTAAGACCTTCATGTGTTGGTGAGGTGAGACAAAATTACTTGTCCTCATGCCACCAGGTGGCAATGGAGTATCTGTGGGAGTACCAGAGACCTGGTACTCCTGAAGGCATTGAGCTAATTCCATTGCCATTGAATCTCTACCAGATGGTGTTTCTGAATCACTCTACAATCTGAATAAGTAGATTGAATACAATGTATAGCTACTGGTGCTGCACCTGACACAAATTTTATGAATGCAGTCCTAATTTTATTTAGGATTGCATGAATTTTGGGAATACAACTGTTCCTCAGCTTTTAAGAGCCACTGCTTTTAATACTTTGCTGTTGTCCCTTATGAGTTTGAACTTGTTACTCATTTTTTGTTTCTTCAGTGCCAATGTTTATCATGAAATAAGCTCTCAGAGCTAGCATACACTTACAGACCTGGTCATGGTTTTTGTCATGTTTGGTATCCCCTCTGAAAACATCAGTAGTTGGAAGGCAGATGTTAAATGCTGTCTGGATACAGAGAGTCAAGCATTTGCAACTGCAAACTCCTGCTATTTTGAAGTGCAAATGCTGGGAGGATCTGCAAGGAGTAACTACTTCTTAACTGTAACTAAAGAATTTTAGTTTTGTAGACAAGGGATTAGGACAAAATGAAATAAGTGAGTGAAGTTGATGTTAGTATAGTCAATCAATCCTGACAGCATCTAGGGAAGACAATTTCCAGACCTGAAACCTATAAGCATTTTGGGAAGGGTTTTTGTATTGTATTTATCAAAATCTGATGATTTGAAATAATTTTTTTTTTTCATTTTGTTAAAATTGGTTTAAAACTGGACCCACTTTCAAGACTACATTTCATAAGGAACATACAGCATATAAACTACCCCAAGAGATGCTAAGCAGGTCCTGGAAGATGGCTGTGACCTTCAGTTTTACTGGCTGTAATAAGACTGAGAGTACTTGTCACTTCATTGGACTGTACCCTAAGGCGACGTAAATCCATTTTGTATTTCCCTCAGGGACTGCAGATTTTGCTTTAACAGTAATTAAAAGCAGAGGGATATAAAGTGAAACTCCAGAAGAGAGTCTCACTATTTATTCCCTGATTAAACCAATTAAACACTTGCCTACCATGAAAAAAATATATGAGCAATTTCAGAAGGCAGTAATCTCTGGGAAAGGAATTTATTCATCCAAATAGTCTGCTATATTATTAAAAATCTTCAACGATAATGGCCCCATCTAAAACCAAACCAGTAATCTGACCAAACAAGTAGGATCTGAGCCAAGGGTGAATAAGCCAAAAGGCCTGAGTGATAGGATATGTAAATTTTTCAGTTTTAAAGCACTGACTGAAGTGTATCTTATCCCTGGATCAGCCAACTGCTATTACTCTGAGTGCTGTTTTAGTAATACGTGCAGTTACTCACAATCCTGTGTGTAAGTGTGAACACCATAAAAATTCATTTTGGTGCAGTGTATTTACAGTGGCAGCAGGACAAAGATTAGTGGTGCTAGTTCTGCACATCCAACTCAGCAATGCCAGCATAGCTCTAACGTGGGATGACACTCCACGTTGTTCTCAGGGCAACCCTGAGGTACATCAAACCACCTATCCAATATGCCCATCCTGCATGTAACAAAAAGGGTTTTAGGAAGAATCCCGCAGCGAGTTTGCCCACTTCTTATCAGTCCTGTCTTATTAGCACAGGCCTGGTATCTTGATGGGATAGACATTGTAGACTCAGGCCAAGATGATGTAAGCTTTTTCCTACCACAGTCTGGAGCATGCACAAAGCTAATGTTTAAACCCCTTGTGTGCGAAAATGAATTAAAGCCTGAATGATGGCTTAGGCCCATGATTCAGATGAAACACATACAGTAAACACCTTGCTGTGCATTGTTTCTGCTTCTAGCAGCACTCCCAAACTTCAGGTAGATCTCAGGAGAACCGAAGGCATAGAGTGGTATACACAACTTATTCCACAAGTGCCAAATCTTGCCCCAACAAAGAAAAAATTACCAGGAATCTAAACTTTCAAATTTCCAATCATATAAGTTGAAGTAACTCAACAGGCAAGAATTAGACTTTGATCACATGTGTCAGACTAAAACTACTCTTCAGAGGTAAGAGAGATCAACACAGTGACTTCAGGGGGATTTCTAGGTCAATAGCGAAAATTATTTTCGGTTTCATGTGTTTGGTCACTGAAGAAATTTTAACAGCTATCTGATATGATAGGCCAAAACATGGACAGAGAGTGCAACATCTCTGAAAGCTGAAAGAATGCTTCTCCATTTTAGTTCTTCATATTAAAAAACAACCAACCTTCCAGCAAAAAAAATACCCAACCAAAAGCAGCTTAAGGTCTTAACATTCTTGTATTACAAACTCATGTTATCATAAAATCCAATGCCAAGTTTCCTAGCATTACCTCCGAGGTTTCTTCTTCATAGTCATGCAAAAGGGCTTCAGTGAAAATCAGAGTAAATGAAGCCCCTACAATGACAATGTTTGCAATTAAACCATTTCTAAACCTTAGAAACTTGTTTGATTTTTCATTGCACCCTGGCTATCTGCAAGTCTTCATGAATTTGCATTTAGCAAAATGCCTTACACTAAATCATTGCTGTGCCCTTAATAAGGAGTCTTATTTCAGACACCAGTGTCCGTGAACAAAGAACAACCAGGGGGCAAAATTTCAAAGAGGAATACTGTTTCTGGATACATTTATTCTTCATAACCAACTTGAGACACAGCAAAGGATCATGCATTTCAGATGGCAGGCATTTAACACTTTGTGAAAACAAAAGTTCTCTGGGATGTCTCAAGTGGGTTATCCAAAAAAACAAACAAACAAACAAACTCAGGATTACTCAAATTCATATGGTTATCTCTGAGAACATTTGGACTGATATTCAGTTAAACTTTGCACAGAACATTTTGAAACATTATGCATTAAAAACTTTATATAAAGAATTAATAATAGTTAGCACTTGGTTAGTGCTGAATCAGTCTTATTTAAATATTTGTGTCTGTATAACTATTATTACCTCTATTTTCAGATAGGAGGATTTGAGGATGACAAGTAAAAAGAAACATTCTCAAAAGCAGCCTCTGTTTTTGAGTGACAAATGTAAAATAAGAAGGGTCCAATTTTCAGAGATGTAAAGTACTTGCCTCTTTCTTTGAACTGAACGGAAACAGAATATGCCATGCCTAAAAATATCCCTTCTCCTCACAAATCAAGATTATTAAGATGGGGACACCTACAATGCCGATTTTACTAATTGGTAATTCTGGTGCAACTAATTTGCCTACTGCTATGCAGGGAGCTAGGAGAAGAGCCAGTATTGGAAAGCAGGGGGATCCAACCAGGGATGAGTACATTTATCAAAGAAACAGCTTTCTGCTTTCAATTTAGCATGCAGTAAGTAAAAGCAACCGCGATTTATTTTCCTTTTATGATGATACCTTTAGTTCTAGTTTTATAAAACATGAATGTTTATACTACAGAAGTTCTTCATCTATCACACATGCTTTGCTATTCTTAGTTCAGTCATAAAATCATAAACAGTTTCTCCGAATGACCAACTTCCAGTAAAATTAATGATGGCTCCTCCCCAAGCAAAACCACACAAAACAGAATATTATAAAATGAATAAACATGATATGCTGGCTTTCAAAGTGGAAGTCTGATTTGTTAGGTCTCATTTCAAAAGCTACCAAAATACATCAAGTGTGTTTTTATTAATCTTTTACATGTATTGTTTTAGTTTAGGTTGTTACTTAACATGAACCAAATTCTATTCTCAGTTATACTGGCATATTTTCAGAGTACCTTCACTGCCTCCTCTGTCACATTAAAGCATGCAGGGGAAACTTCTGATTTTTACATACATTCTGTGAGGATAAAACCCTAAATCAAATACTACTGTTTCCCCTTTGGTATAAGATGGAAAACATCACAGGCCCTAATATATCTAAGGGAGAAGATCCCAAAAGGTTAAAATACTTGGGAACTTTTACTTGGCTTTCAGGAAAATTTAATATAAAAGAAATGTTCCCTCACTGCTTGAGGAAAAATACAGTTCATGTGGAATAGTTAGAACCTGATCCTATAAAAAAGCTAAGGAAACAGTGTTTACAGGGGCAAAATTCACAGCTGGTCCTTACAAACTGTACACATATGCAAGGAGTGGGTGGGAGTGGGAGGGAGAATAGCAAGGCCCTACCTAATTTTAGGTGCCAGTCTCATGATACAGAGCTGCCATATGTTAAAGGTGAACAAAGTGGGAGGATGGAAGAGATTAACTATAATGGATTTCTCTGGGAAATAATGTGGTGTTCCAGCCATGCTTTTTTATACTGTTCCTGTGTGATTCTAAACAACCAGTGTATATCCATTAATTAATTAGCATATATGATACTTCAATGGGAGAACAAAGTTATACAGAGCTTTACTTCTCTAAAATTCAAACTCAGGCGATACCAATTCAGAAAATGCATTCAATGACAGAATACACTGTCTTTGTGTTTGCACTGATGCAACGTTGTGACTTCCATGAGAATTTTAATACCGAATCATACAACAAAAGTCAAATTTCGCCCTAATACTGGTTACCACATTTAGTAAACTCACTGAACCAGTACATTTGAACTAAACCTGCACAAAAATAGCCACATGACTAGCTTTAAAAGTGAGCAAGATGAATTTTCTCTTACTTCAAAAACTATTCCCATCTTAATGCCTCCCAGCTGACTGCTCGTTTCATACATCTGAATGTAGGTGATAATTCATGAGCTGTTACTAGCCCCTTTGTGTTTCTGGGTTTTACAGACAAAATATCTTCGGTGGACAGGAATTTCTATTAGAACATCAGTAACTGGATTTCTCAAACAGGAAGAACAGCCTTAATCATCTAATAAGTAAAACTCACTAATAATCAACTTTTTTTTACCCAATTATGTGGGACCTCTTCAACATACTGGCCCCTCCAAGCTCAAGACAGACATTGGAAAAATTAAAGGGGATCCAGTAGAAGGTTACTGAGATGCTTAGAGGGTTGCAGAACTTGACACATGAAGAAAGGTTGAAGGAAATGGGTTTGTTCAGCCTAGAGCAGAGAAAGCTCAGGGAGATCTAATCACCGTCTTCCAACGCCTAAAAGCAGCTGTAGAAAAGACAGAGCATTATCAGGTTCCAACTCTTCCACATTAACAGTATTAGTTGGAACCTGGTCCTATTAAAAAGCTAGGAAAACAGTGTTTATAGCAGGCAAAATTCAGACCTCTTCACAAAGACAGTGACGGACAAGAGGCAATGGGCACAAGTTCAGGAAAAATTCTGTCCGGATAGAAGAAAAAATTCTTCACCATGAGAACGATTAAACATTGGAATAGGTTGCCCGGACAAGTGGTGCAATCTCCCTTACTGCAAATATTCAAGACTTGGTTTCACAGGGCTCTGGTAAATTACTCTTCAACAGAAGGCTGGACAAAGTAATCTCCAGAGATCCCCTCCAACCTTTGCATTTCTACAATCCTATTCTATGTTTTTGGAATTGCTACCGATTATTGAAAAACCCAGTGCGGCTACATTCAGTTGTCACTTCGATTAAATGAAGCGAGTAAACTCAACTCTTCTGAACCAAATTTGTTGATGTGAATAGCGATAAAAATATCAAGTGTAAATTGGTAAGCAAACAGGCATCTGTAATGTGTTTCTATTAGGCATTACCTGATGGGGGCATGAATCCGAGTATGACTGACTGACTGTATTGGTACATGTAAAATACAACGATATTTACCATCTTAATTACTTTAAAGTACACCAGATTATTTCAAAACGTATCTGGGGCCAAAGTTAGCTCTTTGTTCTCCAGCAGGAGGAAACCACAGCTATACTAGCAACAAAGCTGATCCCCACCTTTTAGTCTACTGGTGTAATTTTTGTCCTTTTGATAACTGTTAATACATACTATATTTGTAAGACACCTGAACTTACTTTTTTCCAATGCATACTGAGATGCAATTCAGAGACTTACATCACTATCTGATACTTCACGGTAAATCTATACACATGACCTTAAGCCTAGCACAGAAACATCTGAGTTTGTGACACACTACTGCAGTCTAAAAGGTAATTTTCTCACACTTGCCAGTACTTAGTAAGTGGGTTGTTTGAAAATAAGTTAATGGGAGACTGAAATGACCTCCTGAATAAAAGAGATGGTTTCAAAAATTGCCTTAAACTGAGTATTCACGTACAAGATGCAGCTTTCCCTGATAGGTATAGAGAACTGTTCAGTCCCTAAGGACTACAGCCATGTAAATGTTTTATTCATGTCAGTTATTCACATAAGTGGGTTTCACTTTAGTGTGTAACACAAGCCAGCTGGTTTGCTTCTTTTAAACTCTGATTTCTCATGCACTTCATATTGCTACACCCCCTTCAGAGATATTTATGGAAATTTCACAGCAAGCTGTCTCAAGCTTATGTGCTATTAAGATGCCATGCCGGGGTGTTTACTGCATTAGACTTATAACATATAGATTTATGGACCCAGCTACTTGAAGGCCCAATAAAACACATCGGAGCTGAAGGCACCTATTAATCAAAAGAGTATTTGACTGTCTTTAGCATATCATAAAACTGCTGTGGATTTAAACAGAGCCATTGCAGCTTCTATATATCCTCACAGCCTAACTGCATAGTAAGAAAAGCAGCAATTCATATATAAGAGGAGTTTAACTGTGGCCACGTTTAGGGAATTATAACATGTTTTTTTATTTTGTATTTGATTATATACATTGGAGAGAGCTAGTGCTGAAATACTCTTAAACCCCTCACGCCTTTGCCTGTTATAAATACCAACGAATGAAAGGACTGAAATTCACAGCCAAAGAGTACAAGAAGGTTACAGTGTTAGTACCAGAGCTGTAAAGTATCAACTATTCTGCTAATCCCCATTTAAACGATTGGATTAAAACTTACTGAAGAAGATCACCTGATAAAATGTACCTCAAACTAAGTTCCTCCTAGAAAAGGATATTTTCAATATGAGGCAGAATTTTCACGTTGAAATCTCTTCCATTCTATGTCAGAAACAGGGGACTTTGGCTACACTTGCTCCTTGCTCTAAATAGCTAACTTTCTCAGACCAACTTTAAATATACTACAAAGAGTAGCAAGAAGTATGAATTCTTAAGCACACAAGAAACCTTATACTTTGTACAGACATTTGGTAACAGTGGTGCAAACAAAATAAGGAAAGAGGTAAAAGGGATATTAATTACTATGATCTCTTACTGAACGCTCAGTTAAGTTCATTCTAATGAATTGAAATAAGAACTGTTAGCACAGTTCTTGTCCCATTCTCTTCGATTATAACGGATAGGTTTTCCTTGTCTGCCATGTAAAGACTGACATGGAGGACCTCCTAGGACAGATTACAGAAGATAATGATGGCAATCCTGGGGCTCTGTCATTTGTAATGCTAGGAGCAGATTAAGAAATACATTGGGAAAAACATTCTAGAGTCGTTAACAATCAAAGATCAGATATGCAAGAACTCCTAAAAAAAACTTGTTCAGCCAAAGTTTGTAGTTTCAACAAGGGGGGATAATACGATAAATATCGGATGCTTTCTGCAAATTAGGCTCCCACCACCTAGATTAGCTGAGATTTGACCTCTGCAATATGAACCTTATTGTCACATTTTCAATAGTTCAGCATCCAAGTGCAGCTCTTAAAAGAAATTTCTCAAGTATATTCAGCAAATCTACTTTCTGCTGAGCCATCAAGATAAATGAGAAACACTTGCAACAAAATCAGAAAAAAAAAGGAAGAGGGAAAATCTCTCTCCAATGTGAGATTACTTGTATTCTGATGTTAAGTTTTATTTCCTGTTATTGCTACATAAGTTTCTTCAAGCTCAGTTCTCAGGTGCACTGGTATAAACCTCAAGTCATTTTAAGTGATTTACCCTGAAGAGAATCCAGCATCCACCTCAATCCTCCAAATATACTATATGACTACACTTATCAACAGATGAACAACAACTTTTAAAGGCCAATGGAACAGTGCTCTATTTTAATAGTTTCTTTTGTAGTTATTTAAATTGCTACACAATTGGCTTTTTGGAAGACAGCATGATTCTTTTTAATTTCCTAAGTTATTTTTCTGCAATTTTTTTTGGTATAAATCCCATGTAGTAACCTACATCTGTCTGAAAATAAAAGCCAACCTTTGATTAGAGCTGGAATGTATTATCATACATGGTGTGTTTGAAAACCTCTGCAGAAAAAAACCCATGTCTGCTTTAATATATCTAGCTCTAGGCACCATGGGGTCACTTAAGGACAACGGAGCAGCCAGTTTGGGGGGAAAAAAAAAATCCCTGCTTTTCTTGGCTGCCTGATGCACAAACTTCAATGCTATTTATGTGACTTTGGTAAGAGTCTGAGATTAAAGATCTATTCACTGTCCTTCCTATCTTTTAGGAGACTTTGTGGAAGTCCACTCCAAAATACCATCTTCTTACATGCCACCTATAAAAATTAAACAATATGTCAATTGCAGTAGATAGAAAAGCTAGTTATTAAACAATGGTTCATGATATTTATGGAATGGAGATGAATTATAATTTTAGACAATTGTTCTAATCTTTAAAAGGAATAATAAAAAACTATTATATAGATTAGACTTTCACCATCTTCTAGAAAAAAGCAACAACATTCTCTGTCCGATTCACTACCTGAAGCTTCGGGGAGACATAACATGAGCTGCTGCTTTTTCATGCATTCTTCCTCCGGAATCAGAGAACACAATTAAAAATAATCTTTCCTTTCCTATAGTATACAACAAATTCCCACAGCTTTTATCAAGTAGAGAAAGAAGCTTGTAAAGAAGCTTGCAATTCTCTGTCTGCTGGACATAAACAAGATTTAAATCATATTGTATATTTTGTATTCAGTTAAAAAATAATGTAATCTTTTCTTCATTTGTTGTATAATGAATTTGCACCACTTTTTTTTCTTCTAGTATTTCAGAAAAAAAAAATCATTAAAGAAATCTTTTAACTAAGGAAAGCCAAAAAGCAAATAACAAGAAGGTCCCAGTCTTGGTGCTTTGTATTTCTTTTTTACCCCCCCCTTCAGATGGTTACTAGTTTTAAAGCTTTTGTAGAGGTTTTCTTTGTGCTTTAGACATTTATTGTAACATCTTTTCAATGTCACCTTTCCTCTAGTCTCTGGAGAGTTTTGTAAAATGTATTTGTTTGCAAGATCTTCTAGACAATTACAGTTAACTCCTGATAGAGGCATATTTTTCTACAATTTTTTTTGCAGGACAGCATAATAATTGCTCACTCTTACATCCTTCTGAACACTGTTAAGTGAAATTCACAATTGGTTACTATAAATGTTTCTAATAAGCCACTTATGATGAAAGGTAGAGCTGTATCTTTGGCAACACCTGCCAAATGTACAAAGCAAACTCCGTGGACCTGTAGGTATAATTTGCATAAGGTAGAAATTCAAAACAAAAAAAAAAATTTTTTTTTTAAATGTATTTTTGGGAATATCAGAGTGAAAAAACCCTTTTTTAATGGCTTGAACTGCTAGAATTGCATACATGTGACTGAGGCTTTTAACATGGCTGATCTATATGTCTTGACAGGTACTTAATATATGCAGAATATGAAACAAGACTTTTGCAACAAGTACAGTTTCAATGGCATTATCTACAGAATAAAAGTTGCTTAACCTGCAGGAAATGATAATGTGAAATGTCAATATTCTGTGAAACTCAAGTTAGTGAGCCTATGATTAACACCTTAAAGACTAGAGTATAATGACTTTTGTCTAAATGAATGGTATGGCAATTGGACTTGTCTTGATCATTTAAGAATCATAATTAAATGTTTTCAGTCGTTTTCCTTCACCCTCTTGCAACAACAAAATGACTTATTTCCAGACAAGGGAGCAGGATGTGATTTCAAGAAAACAATGTTGTTATCTTCTGATACAACCATGGATAGGTTACAGACAAGAATGAATTTGCTGCTTAAGAGGTTCCCCACGTGATAACCATTCAAGGCTAGAGGTAATATGAAAATTACTAATATTTCAGTTATTATGCAATGGATACTATGGATTCTGAGGTATGCTTCAGAAGAGTAGAGACACAAAAGTCCAGGTTCCAGGTCAGCTGACATATTTGGCAAGATTGCTGGTCTTTGTGTATCCTAATGCTACAATGGAACTGAAATCCCAGAATAAAACCAGACTATTATCTTCTAAAAAGCTAGCTGTTAGAATTTTTCCACTTCCCTAAAACTATATGGGCATTTAAAAAATAGATATACCTGTAAACTTTTTAGAGGACAAGATTTTTTTCACATGTCCTAGGTCCAGTATAGGACCAGACATGTAATTGAGGCACGTCCTCAACACTGCAATTTTTAGTGACATCTGAAAGACTTAGTTACACAGCTCTCACTGAATTTCAGTTGAATTTTTTAACTAACTCCTCCAGGATTCTCTGGACAGTGCAGTTACAAAATACAGAGAAGAATAAGTGATGTCAGTAATAAAGCTGTATATAAAACATATCATGGCTTTGTTATTTCACTAAATTTTCTGTTGATTCTAGGTTTAGATAAGCTTTTAGCTTGATAGATTTTTATTTCTCCTCCAACCCATTTTCCCCCAGAAATACTCACTTGATGAAGTATTTGATTCCATCTGCTGTATGAGCTTCTTCCCACCCATAAGGTAGACCTAAGATGAAATAGAGAAATATGATGTCTCACAAAGCTGGGGAGCCAGAAGGACCATACAGTTTTGAAACGGTATCAATTAGAATACTGTAACTCCAAACTATGTCATAAAAAGATTATATATGAATTCTTAACACTTTTGTAATGCATAATAATATAAACATTAAAGTCTAAAAAAACAATTGCTGTGCTACAAAGCTGTAAGTCATTAGACGAGACCTTTATTACTAACAATTATTTTCCAGAAGCTGACAGTCTGGTAGAATTACAGAGTCCAGTAGTTAACTCTTTCGAGCTTTTTATTGTAATTTACATCTGTATGAAGCAGCCAAAAAAAAAAAACCCTCAGGCCTGTGATTTGCTGAGGCTGTCTCACTTTGTTTTTTGCATCTGTTACATACAGATGCCAACAACTATACAAAGTAGATGTCTGGGCAGAATCAAATCCTCCATTCTTTGATTTATCACCAACCTCTACGTTTACACATAATTCTTTGGAAATTTAGACACAAACTCCAAAAAATTAAGAGACAACTTCAGAGAAAATGCATATGGACAGATGAATGTACATCTGTCTACATATCTTGACAAAGTACAATTTACTAAGTGTGTTGCTTAACTTTCTGATTTACACTGAAGTTTCTGGGAGTTAAAGTTTTTAATACCACATCATTTAACATAAAAAAACCCCTGAAAGGATGACATTTTTACACATACTAAAAAAAAAAAAAAAAAAAGTTCTCTTTTCTCCTTTTACAATTATCAGGCGTGCTAATCTACAAAATGCAATCTTGGTTTTTGGTCTTAGTTTGACAGTCCTCTCCATGAGGAAAATTAATAATACTTTTAGTAGGGCACTATGCTATAGTTCTTAAAAAATTCAATTTTCATGGGAAATCTTTACCATTTTTCTTAGTATCGGTTCCACACTAACTGTTTGCAGAGCTTGAAAAGCGCTGGAGAAAGCAGCAGTCAATATGCAAAAATGCTCCTGATGTATTCTTTTGTGATACTGCATTGTACTGTACATAAAGGAAAGTGCAAGGTCCTAAAAACAAACAACCCCCCTCCAACCTCCCCTTTTACTAAAGGCCAGAAACAGATCTAAAATTAACACATGCATGAATATTGTTGTTCTTGCACTTTAGCCTGAAAGTCATCTGGAAATGTTAGTGTCTTAGGAGTTAAACTACTTTTTTTCAGGTCACAATACATCTCCAAGACCAGCTCATTAGAACCATCTGTGAGCCTGCTTTAGATTTAAAACTTTTATTTGGAAAATGTGCTGGACTGCACGCAGCATATGGTCTTTTAAAGCTTCTTTGTACCAAGGCACGTCCTAAGTGCATTCATATTTAAAAGAAAGAAAATCCTTTCTTAAAACACTCAATTTCTTTTCTCCCATTGTCACACCTTCATCTCCAGTGTTCTCATTACTTCTTAAAAATCTGGAAAGGTATAACTTCAGCTCTTAAAGATAAACAGAGTCCATCAGAGCTACAGAGTCATTACTTTCAGGGCACAGTGAATACGGTACAAACCCTCTGAGAAGTAACTAAGGCTGTGAGGCACCAAGCATGTCTACTGATTAGGCCAAAATGCCAGAATTCAGAAAGGTATCTTGAGAACTGGTACACATAGAAGAGTGCCAGTACTGTTTAGAACAGCTTGAAAAGCAAATCCGATTGATTTTTTTTTCCCATATCACCTTTATGTTGTATTACTCGCTTATCTCAGGCTTCTTCCCATTTTCAGTTTAGCACAGATCTATACAATCTGCTCCTCAAAATATGCCACCTATTGCCTTTGAGAGTAAGTCTGAGAAAATAATCCACAGCCACTTCCCTTTAAATACAAGGTAGTTGCTGTGTAACAGTTTTCAAGATCTGACAGCTATGAAGAATGGAAGAAAAGGATGATTTACATTTTAAGTGTGCTAGACATGATTACTAGATTTTCCTTCCTCTCCTGTAAAAGATAGAAATTTTATTCAAAATGGAATTTTTCTAATGATTTAAACAGAAATAGGATTTCATCCTTCAATTGCTTCCATCTTCCCTGATCTTTCCTCTTTCCTGCATATGTCGTCATATGCAAGTCCGAAACAAAGGACAACAAATTTGCTGAATTATGAATGAAACCGCTGTGTCTGATCTCTGCTTACACTTTCAGATGTCTGCTACACATCTCCCATTTCATCCACCAGGGACTATTTTTACTTACAATTTGACTAAAATTATTATTTTTTTTTCTTGTTAATGAAAAATGATATAGAGATAATGATAACTGATTCTCTGTATTCTTAACCATGAAAGACTATACTTTTAAAAACACTGAATATATTTGTCACCCATACATGAAATGCTGGATTTATTCTCTACTGCTTTATCTGCCTTCTTGACTTAATATGCATCAGATAATATATCCTATTCACTCTTGGTATGCTTCAAAGCTCCACCTACATCAGTAATTTTGTCTTTTATTTTCCACATTTTCCCTCCTTCTGCAAGCATCTTTCATTAGTGTTCCCTTCGTTCCTTTTCTTCTCTGGTAGATTTGTACTTGCATTTCTTGATATTTCCCATAGTAGGCAGGAGAGACTCATGTTTTGCACTGTATTTCCCTAGACATCATCATCACTTCCTTCAAGCTCATTTTCCCCATGAATCATGCATAAATTGATCTATTTCCTAGTGCTGTATTTTCACACCCTCCAGGGTCAGATTTGTTACCTGTCCCAGGGCTTGCTTTGGAAGACTGCTAAGCTCTCACCTGGAGTAAATAGGAGGCAAAGGAGCTCAAACAGTTAGAAATACAGTCTGAAAACTACAGGATTTAGCCTACTGTTGCAGTTTGAGGTTTCCTACATATTTATTATTTCCTCTGTGAAGTGCTACATTCTTTGATGAAACTTCATAAATAATATATCTTGGCTGCAGTTGTCTGCACATATCATCTTTTAGGAAAAAAACATAGCATTCAAAAATAAACTTCAGCAGAAAACACATGGCTTTTTGCTAATCAAATATTTATGATTATTTATCTTTTGCAAGGTAAGTAGAAGGTAATAGTGTAAAAGTAATTATCAATATAAAAGAAGTGGGATACAGTCCAAAGCACCCTTTATCAAAACAGAATAGTCTCACAAGAGAGGGCACGTCAGCCAAAATACATTATAACCTAACATTAAATGAATACACTCAGAACAAAATAATTAGGGTTAAGGAAAAGGAGATATGTATAACTCTAAGCAAAAAAGAAAAACAACAAATCATTTGCAGTGTTTCAGTACTGTTGCAGCTGATACCAGAGCAGCAAAGCAGTCTCCCTGGTGACCGCTTGCCTTCTCAGCTGCAAGATGTCTGCTGTGATAACCACTGTTGTCAAGTTAACATTACATAAAGCAGAAAGGGAATGAGAACAGTACAGCTAATGAAAATCTCCCAACAACACACAAAGTATGGATCTCACTGATTATATTTATCACTTCTCGCTGGGTCAAAGAAAATGCCCCAAGAACGATACTTCGCTGGTTACAATAAGTAGATGGACAGACATCAGGCCAAATTATAAACTCATATGAATTGACATCAGTTTAAGATTTTGAGCACTGCTTCTAAGAGGGGATGCACACATTCTCTCCTGTGCTTCAGTACGGCCTTCCTGGAATAAAAGCTGCAGACAGCATAATCAAAGTACGTCACTACAGGAAGAAGGGGAAACACAGCTTGCTTTTGTGACAACTGCCCTCAGTGACATTTTACAAAGAGCAGTCTGAGAGCCCAAGGCTAACAGGCTGATTCAGTGCAAAACAGGGTATTTTTGAAATTCATGACTGAAGTGTTAGAACTGTTCAACTTTAATTTGCAGGTCTCTGTTTTAGTGCCTGTTTTAAAAGCAACTGCAATTCATTCCTGTCTTGACTGAATTGAATCCTGTCTTGATTGAATTTTCTTACGTAGAAAGAGTCTAGCTTTACTAGCCAGTTATCAAACCTATAAATAGTGTAGTGATGTAGCTTTATTTTAAATAAGTTAGTTAAAAATATTATTTTAGAAAAAGAAATGTGGAGATGATTAGATGAGACTAAAATCAGCAGATCCCATAGCACATACATCCAGTTGAAGCAAAACTGACACATACTTCCCTAATATCTAAGCACTGCAGTCCAAAATGTTTCATTTTCATATTTTCTGACAAAATTACGCAAAGGAAATGAGAGATTCAGAGACTAGAGTAAGAACTGATCAAGAGAATTATTATTCACTAGGATTCTATATAGATTTGGCCAAAGTGCGACTACTCAGCTGCTTAAAGATGAACACGCCCTTAGAGTGCTTTAAGTGTGGCCTGAGGGCCAGACCTCACAACCCCGCTCCCATTATAAGCAGCTACACAAATATTGTTGACGAATTTGAAAAGGCTGCTTAGGGATGGCTGCTTACCAAAGGTAGTAATCTCACTCTCAAAACTCTTTGATGAAGCATTAATTTATCTCCAGCAGTGTTCACAGCTTTGTAATCCACAGTAAAAAGGAAGCCTGTCTACAATTCATTTCCAGTCAGGGCTAAACACCCTCACAGCTGTATCACTAAACCACCTTTCCTGGAATTAATATAAATTATCAACTTAAGGGATATAATATCTATCTAGAACTCCCAAGTGGCATAGTACATTTATTCAGCCTCACATTCTTTGACCAATAACAGAAATAGAGATGTCTGTGTCTGCATATTCTATTACCTAGCTTGACTTTTTCAGTTATATTTTTCTAAAGTAACAGGGCATGGTCTAGCTCTGAACTACCCTTTATTTACCTCCTGATGATTTATCTATATTTAATGTTAAAATTCTCCAAAATGATGTTTTTGGAAGAATAGCAATTATCTGTTCAAAGTATTTCTGATAAATTTGCTAAAGGACATTATAAATGGTTTTCTCCTTTGCCTTTTGATAAGTGAGATTTTGAATTCTGATTTCTTTTCAACATCCATGAATTCAGAAATATGCTGTTATCGATACTTAAATCTTCCTCACATAGCCTCAGTAATAATGCAAAATTCGTTTGTCAGTTAAGATACTCAATGTCTTTGAATCTTTGAGCTATCTAGGCAATGCAAAGAGGATAGAGAGCTGAAGACCCTACTTGCTGGTTCTACATCATCTAGTCTCGAGCTCCTGAGGGCTACTGGAATATGAGAATATCCCAGGTATGAGACTAGGGACACCATATAATGCAAGACTGGCAGATGAATTCCTTGGTGAGCTCTGCAATTTGACATAACTAAAGCAAAAATCCGTGGAGAAATATCTAACCCTATTTGTCATGTGCATTCAATGGGTTCAGGCATAATGTGGAACTTTATTTTTTGAGGCTGTCAATAATATATACTGTATTCTATTGCTTATTCTTGAGTTATCTATAAAAACTCAGGTTCAATAAAAACAGCTTTCAGAAGTGGCACTTGCGGCATTTGTGTGCCACTTTATTCTTTAGACCATTTCAAGCGCTCTTCCCACAAACAAAATGTGTTTCATCTAATGAATAAATACTCTAAGGGGACATTCCATTCCTTTCTTTCACATATCAAATTCCATTCTAAAGAAATCATTCTTTTTTCTTTTGTTGTTGGTGATTTAATAAAACAAAGATTGAGTAAGTAGTTTTCAAGTGGAGACATCTGGGAAATACTAGCAACTGAAATTTATGCTGATTTTGAATATGATTGGCAGATTGGCTTCTCTCCCTTCAGTAATGTTCCTAGAAACTGTCCTTCAGGAAAAATATTTTTCTTACTTTGGATATTCAGGGCACAGTGAAAGATGACCACGCACTTCCTCATTTCCTATTAATCATAAGGCATTGACTCATCTGTGTTGGCAAACTCATTCATCTCTTACCAAAACAATAATGTCACACCAGGTGACAATTAAGTATCAGAGTTATAAAAAAGCTTGCTTCTTGTGCCGAAGGTTTGGAAGATCTTGTTTTTATCAGAACACCTGATTATGTGATAAACTTTAATGTCTTTTATGGTAATTTTGAAATTATGAATTGTTATATATTTTTTTCCTTTATTCTAATACTTGCCTGTGAGCAGCTTAGTTTAATTAATTAGAAACTCTACATCTGCAACACAAATGGTAAGATATTAACAATGACCAGTCAACTGATTTATTTATGGAAATAAAAATGACTTCTGATTAATGCATGTGATCAGACATTATTGTAGGATCCTATTGCTCTCCTACTCCTACTCCCTACATCTCCTATAGCTCTCCTACCTAGGAAATAGGGAAATTCAAATTTAGAACAAACTCTGCCTAGCATGTGCATAGAAGTTCTCCAGAAACGAGTGAAGGCTTCAGACATCCAAGCAATGAACTTGCTGCTATGTGTCTTCGAGATGGATAAAGAATGATCTTCTTAAAACATCACTTCAAAAATGTATTTTTTCACAAGCCGAATACTGGAAAAGCTACTAAAAGCTAAACTAATTTTTTTAAAAAATAAATATTAATATTTTCCTTTCAAATAAAGTTTTAGGTACTGTAAGATCCAAGCTATTTAGGCAGGTATTAAAATGAGAAGGGAAAGGTCTAGCTGAGGCTCATTTTTATCCAGGCAGGACATTAATGGTGAAAGTACAACAGAAGCACACTGCACTTAACAAGGGCAATATACTTTCTTCTGCTTAGCTGATGGCAAACAAATGTGTATAACCAATTAAACAGAAATGGCTGAAGTCAGAGCTTGCAGCACATACTTCACAATAACTTTGCTATAAAACATTCTGACTTCATTTTAAAGGGAACAGAAAGAGTACAGCAAATTAAGTACTGAGCTGTCTGCGTCACCAAATAGATACTGTTCTTTTAAGGTACACTGGAGATGATGCATACATTTGTGAGAACAAGGTAAATAAGCCATTAGCAACTGACAAAAAACCCAACTCCCTCAATATTTCCACCTTTTTTGGTTACAAAAGTAAACACTGATATAATCCTGTTCTACCCCAGCCAAAAATGAGAGCAGATTCATACCATTCATTACATACAGTCATAGGCCAGAATCTCTGCATCTACACCAGCTACTCACTGCTAAACAGTGGCTCCCATCTGCTTTCGTTTGCCAATTCAAAGAAGTTTTGTTTCTCAGTATTAAAGGCTGCAGTGACAGAACCTCAATTAGTGACACAGTAAGATAAAAACAGTACTCTAAGATCATATAGCTTGTAGTGCTCCCCCAAAAGGTCTTAAAAATGGAACCATGTCCTCTATTAAATTCTTTCAGTCTTACACTTTAATCAAGTAGCAGCTTTTAAAAAAAATATTCTGCTCTATGAATTAATTGTAGGCTCGCTTCTACAGACTTTCAATATTCCCTGTTAATATAATGCTGCCTATTTGTGATTGGTCCGGAACATATTATTTCCATTGCTGACTGAATACACTCCAATTTGCAAAGTTATTTTGGGAGAATATTTGTGTAATTTAACTTCAAATTCATTTTGTTTGTAGCTATAAGTCTTGAACTGCTGATGAGAAAACAGGGAACACATTATGTATTACAGAATTACAGAAATGGCCCATAACTGGAGAAATTATACAAATGCCACATACACATTAGATTTTAATACTGGTTCCTAAGTTCCTTCACATGTATGCTAAGCAAGTTTAATTCATAGAAGTAAAGTACTCCCCTTGGGAACATTCTTATTCTGAATTAATACAATCCACTTCCCTCTGATTAATCTGGAATAACAGTCTTACTCCAGAAATACAAGGCTCTGCCCACAGGCCATGCACCTGGACTAGCTAATCAGGACCAGTCTGGAATGCTTCACTGTATGGACCAGCTCTAAACCACTTCTTTTTCTCTGAGCTTCCCTTCTCTCTTGCTTCCTTGATTACTCTCTGTCCTGGAATTCATCTGTCTCCTCCTTTCCTTACTAGATCAGCTCCTCTGGTAACCATCTATTGTGCTATCCACCCACGTCCATCACTGTCAGCTCACATTACTCACTGACGCATGTGATTGTTAAATATAAGTTTAATTAGAAAGCATGCACTGGTAACAAATTAAAATGACTGTCTAAAATTAGAATTGAACAGAAATTGTCTGAGATTTAAAAAGCAATACTATTACATGATATGCCTTTCTTGCTAAGTAATATCTTACTTTTATGCACTGATGATGAAATTAAACAGTGCAGGGGGCTGGCATGAACCACCTACAATTAAGAAACACAGAACTTTCTGCCGAGCTCATTTCACAGCAAGTACGGACCACAGTAAGTAATGATCAAATACTCTTGAAGCAAGAATGCATGATTTTGAAAATACACTAACACAAGATAGCCTTGTAGTCTATTAAAAAAACTTGTAGCTACACCTAAATAAAAGTGTGATGTACAGAGAGACGTGACTTTAAAACCAGCATGTTCTAAAAATTATGACAAAATTCTTAGAGACTAGGATAAGTACCTTCCATTTCTGTTACAAATCTGAAGAAAAATAAATCCTCTATGTGCCTAAATTAGCATACTTTATCTTACTATTACTTTAACCGTAAGAGATTCAAAAGAGGTACCTGCAGCAATTATTGACACAAGGCAAAAACTCCATCCATAACTTCCAGTTAATGATATATACGTTTTATGGCACAAGGTAAAATTTGGCCCTCTAAGGCCATAAGTCTAGTATGAGAGTTATGTGCATTTTATAACTCATTTAGGTCTCCTTCATAAGTAGCAAGCAATTATATTTTCTCTTGCAAACCCTCCTTAAAATACACTTTTGAAATCTTCCTATACCACTCTTGGCAATCAACTTTCTCTGTACTCCTTTCCATCTAAATTATCACACTTGTGCACCATATATGTCTAAGCAACTCTGCTAGCCCTCAGCTTCTCACTCCTACCTACTGCAAAAAAGTGAAAAATGTGACAACTGAAGGAACTGACAGAAGAGTACACCATCCTTCTTATACAAGATGAGCACTGATAGCTTTAAGGTATATTGACGCTCCAGGCAAAGGTCTGATGCCCCCTGCTAGCTTTAACCTAGCTCTCTTAGGGTGCTGATAAGGTGTGTAGCCACAGCAGCATTAAGTCAGCATTAACTGCCCTAAAATATGCTCAACTCCTTTAGTGGTTTCTGTAGCCTGTAGTAAGCTCCATACTGTAATGGCTACTTTATTTTTTGGTACCTGAAACAAGAAGAGACAGTCGCTCCCTGACTGGCGGGCAGACACACACACCCACAGGCAGACATCTGCTTACTCACCTCTCCCGATACTCCGGCGACTGTGCCTGAACCTGCTTGCAAATCTAGAGAAGAGGGATGGCAGCCTCGAGTCTGAGACACTGGTCTGGGACTCAGGACCGCGAGGTTCAATCCCTGTCTCACCTGTCCATTTCCTCTGACTGGGAGCAATTCATATCTCCACAATACAAAATCTGGAAGGTATTTTTCCGCCCCATCTCTTCCTGCCAGCGATTTCCTAGCACTCTAAGATGCCACTCCAAACAGTTCCAGCCTCTCCTTGTACGAGATGCTCCAGTCCCTCAGCTATCTTTGTAGCCCCACCATTCAACATAACTGCTGGTTCTGGACAGTTTTGACTTCAGTCTCTCCAGTTGCCAAGAGCAACTACAACTCGTATGGAAAGATGCACAAAGTCAATTAACTTTTCCACAGTGGGGCTACAGTATAAACTGAATAAACTCCTACATGAATGTGTCCATAGGTTTTTAAAGGTCTGCTCTTTAATGAAGTCTTCCATCAGAGATGCTGGAATTGAACCTAATGAGACTGTACTAACCTTATTAGCTCATCTGCATTTTAAGGTATAATAATATCACTTACTTGTTTTTCATTATTAAAGTGTTTTGATTTGGAAGTCAGTACAGACAGTGCTTATTCAGAAGCTGACTCATCTTTTCTCATTAAAGGTAAGTGAATGGAGAGGGAATAAATTGCTTTTTCTAGCAGCAACAACAGGGTTCTGAAATCTAGGTCACGTTAAAGAACTGCCTTAAATATAGGTTTTAGACATTGAACTGCCTTTTTTCTCTCACTGTGAATCATCATCAATAAATTCAGTCATCAATGAATTAGTTAACTTGTTCATAATTGATACTTAAAATAGTTCTTTGTTTGATCAGGTTGTAAAATTATTCTGGCCTTATAAACGTCACCTTTTATCTAGCATCTCTACTCGTCCATAGCTACGAGTGGTAATATTCTGATTCTTGGATAATCAAACACATGGGACCTGATTTCTAGGTCCTGTGATAATACCCACAAGTAAGACCAGTTAGTTGAGAAGAATGTTATTCCTCACTCACATTCAACAAAATGTAGTTGTAGCCCAAGTACAAGATAATTTGGGATAACTCAAGAATTAGAAGCCACTTGCGAATGAACATTTCTTTGAAATGTCATTGAAAAACAGGATTAGAAATTTATAAGATCTTCACCAACTGGATCAAATGTTTGAAATAAATAGGGTGTAATTCAATAAGGACAAAAACAGAGTACTACCCTGAGGTAGAAAATACCAACTGCACAAAATCAAGTGGGGTATGGCTAGCCTTTGGTTCAGCAGAAAACGCTCTGGAAGTTCAGGAAAGCACAAACTTCATATGAACCAGTAACATGAAACTATGAGGGAATGGAAACACCATCCTGGGACGTAAGAGCTGATGTGCTGTATGAAGTCAAACAAATGCATTCTTCCATATTTGTCTTCCACAGGGAAGTCTCAACTATAGACCTCAATCAGCTGTGAGCAGCACAAATTTTTTATGAATTGGAGAGAATTCAAAGGAGAACAACAGTAATGATGAAATGTCCGGAAGACATGCTCTATAAGGAAAAATAGAAAGAACTGGTATCACTTAATTTCTAGCCTTATCTTTTCTGATTCCGTGGTGGCAAGGTACTATCTGAATGCTAGATTTCTAAACTTTTGTGTAGTTTACATTATGCACAGATGTTTCTTCTACTTTGCATTTGCAAGGCATTTTTATGTCTTGTACTGATGGAAGTAATACATTTTGATCATATGATGTATCAAACAACTCTTCACTCCTCTCCAAACTTTTTGTTGTAAAAATCAAACAAATCCTGGCCAAAGAAATAAGCTTTATAGTAATTTTTTTAGGCTTGCCAGATAGCACCTGAACACCACCACCATCCCCCCCCACCCCAAAAAAACTGACCCAAAACCCAACAATTTGAAGCGGTGAAGTCTTTTCTATCTGCCACCTTATACACTATTAAACCTTGATTTGGCTTCACGGCTACAGTATTTCTTAAGTACAGGCAGGACTGTAGAACAATAAATGGTTTCCTTGTATATCCAACAGCTGTTTCAGCAATAACAATGCTATAGACTAGTGGTCTCAAATCTTTTTTTTAGTCAGAGATCACTGTCCATCCTCAAAAATTCTCATGGATTATCATAATCAATCTTGTCTTTGAAAAGAACATAAAAGTACTAAGATTCCACAGACAAGCTGTAAATGAGTTATAACAGTCTTGTGGCTCAGAGATCATTGACAAACTGCAGTCTGGACACCATAGCTGTAGTTCTTAATTGCTTTAAAATATGTGGATAACCATGCAGTAAAAATTACTTCAAGTACACAGCACTGAAATACAGCATCAAACATATAGTTTCAAGATACAGCATTCACAATAAAAAAGGCAAGAAACCAAAAGCAACAAAACTTTTTCAGAAAAATTTAACAGAGACTAAGCGAGCTGTCTCTATTTTCTATCCTTCCTCATTAGTCATTCTCCTTTTCTAACAAAGGCTTTAAGAGGATAAAATGGTGCAAAGGTGCTGCTTGACACTGCCTGACAGTTATCAGATGACATTTTTGTTCAGTGAACATGGACTGCAGAAATATAATATATACAGTAATGATAAAACAGACACACACTATTTTTAAAGTCAAAAACTTGACTGTTATCTAAGAATGCAGAAGAGTATCATCTACATTGTTAACAGATTCTGGTAATAGTAGGCTGCTCTCCAGAAAGACAAAAAGCTGCTGTCAGGATTTCCTACTGGTATGATATTCATCGAAACAGAAAAAAATATTTATTTAACTCATATAATTTCTGTTAAATTCCTTGCTCTTTTTAAAATAAATGTGTGAATCATTTAGCTGCTTTATCATTGAAATTTCTCTATAAAATGGGGATAATTTTACAAGGTGTACAAGTGACACAGTGCTGATGTAAATAAAGCAGATCAGATTTACAGATAGACTTTAGCCTCATAGGCCTTTTCCATCTCATTTCAGCCATATCTAAGTGCTCCATTTTAAACTTAATTTCCATGCACACTCATTTTAATCTCATTTATATTGGAAATATTTTAACTATTACACGCTATTAAATCTCTGAAGTGGAACATTTCCTTATTGTTGCAATGAAACATTTTAATGTCCTTGAAGAGATTTTCTTTTTGGAATTACAGTTCTATGAACACTGTTGCATTTATGACTCTTCATTCTTATTTATAATGTAGGCAAAATTGGAATTTTAAATGATTTGCAGAAAATTCAAAGTACAGCCACTTCCATAGTCTTGGTTCAGTGAACAGTTATATAGAAAAAGCTTTTAAATTCTGGGTTATGTCCATGTAAAATTGTATAAAATATGTTTGTTTTTCCTGAAGTTTGTGGGAACAATTTGTGCCTCTGTTATGAAACTTTGAATTTAAATTTTTCTGAAATATTTAAGTTGTCCACCTTTGGGTTTCTTATTATGATCTGATTTGCAGTGTATTTAAAAGTTGTTGATAAGCTATCAATTATTTATGCAGCATTCTCATTTTCAGATTAAGGCAAAAATTCAACAATGTCTACATTACAGGGCAAAAGGGATCCAGTTGTCTCACATATATTTAATTTTATGTATTGGTACAATTCAAATGAAGTCAAGGGTTATTCTCAATTCACATCACACTGAAGATGTAAAAAAGAATTAGAAAGTTTGATTTCAATTCCCAAACCATAGTCTTTTGTTACATTAGCCATGTTTTCAGAGCAGTAAGGAAACGAGAATCTTCTGTGATTTAACCAAAAAATATTAAAATTTCTTCCTATCGTAAGTTCAATTTTTAGACAAAGTCTCTCTATCAGTTTTATGTTAACCACTGTTTTTTGCAGAGTGTCACTCACTCGCAATGCTTGGTTGAAAGCAGGGGCCTACAGTCCAGAGCACATGTCAAACTGGTTTTGAAGGAGGGACAGCTGCTCCCGGTTCCTATGATCAATATGATTCTGGGATTCTTTTCTTTTGAATTGTCAACTGAGAAAAGATTTAACAGGGATTTAACAAGGAAAAGTTAATTTAATACTTTAACATTATTGCTGTCTATAAAAATGAAATTACCCTCCAATGAAATATTTCTGTGCTGGGGAAAAAACTCTTCAGCCTCAGGGACTAGTAAAATTGTAAAATATTCCACTGGATAAAACAGTTGATAAATTCTCTTTTGGGACAACTCACCTCTTCTCTGTTGTTGTTGTTGAAAGCTTTAAGGGAATAACACATTTCCATGGAGTATTTTAATTTCACCAAAATAGTATTTTCAAATGGAAGTATTGTGTCAGAAAGTGTTTACATTATCAAACATAACCTCTATATCTTTTAAACTTATGGCATCCATTTTAAGATTTCTCCTTTTGCTAGTCAAAAGCTATTACAAAGGGGAGCTGTACAGGGTTGGGAATACATTGTATAATTTAATACGTCTTTTCTATTTCTGATTTCAGCAATCCACTGAAATATTTATGGCCTTGCCAGAACAATGAATACACAGAATTCTCCCTTCAGTTATCATTATGCTGCTCCTCCCCAGGCAGTTCTTCCACTAAGGAAGAAAAGGTAGATTTCTAGTTCATTAGCTGAAAATGCAATAAAGGTATGCTATCTCCACAATGCAGAACTGTCCCCAGAAAGATTATGTTGCAGGAAATAGTTTTCTCCTTCTGATACTTAAAATATAAAAACACACAGCAGCACAAGTTTCAGCAAACGCTAGCAGCCAGATGCCTGCTCAGGCTGAATGGAGGACTTGCATTTTGATGTTCAGCCTCTACGACTGCAACTTTAACATCACCGGCCTAATTAACAAAACACTAAGGTTAGCCAAGGTGTGCCTACCCCCGTGACAATTATGCCTGTATTATGACGTACGGACATAAACCGCAGCGGGGGGGGGGGGGGGGTCATCCCACGCTTTCATGTCAACTTTTTCAGAGCTCTTCTGATGAACTACAGCCAAATAGCTGTACAAAATCACAGTCTTGCTATACAAATATCTTTACTTGTAATAACAAAATAGTAATAAGGTATCTGGCATTACTTCTGTTGTAATAAACAAACATATCAAGGACGCAATGTATAAGTGAAAGGAATAGTAATCTTTAACAATGTTAACTCCCCTCAAAAACAGCAAAATAGTTTGAAAAGACATGCCACTGCCTGCCTTATGACTTTGTTCCACCCACACTGTCAGACGAATGGGAAGGGACAGCTAACGGTTTGCTGAACACAGCATGACCCTGGTGATTCATCATAATGTACTCAAGAAAAACGAAACTGAAGGAATGGATAGTTTCCATATTCCAGCTGTTAACAACCAAAACGCAAGACCTTGTCTGTGGTCCAAAAATCAAGAGCAACTCAACTATCACGAGACGAGGCACTGATGTGTGCTGACCACCTGCAATTTCCATTACCGCCTTTTTATGGATAATAGGAAAATAAATTCAAAAATTGGGCAGCTAAACTTCTGCCTGTAGGATCCTCATAACTAAATGTGTTTATACATGGCAACTAGCAAGATCAACACCAATAAGAACACTGCAGCACTGAACAAGGTAAGCAGGATTTTTGAAAGGAAGGCGTTAATTTCAAGATCATTTTGGTGAGCTTCAGCATGACTGCCATGTGTCAGGCTTCAGCCTGACAACAGAGCAAAGAAGCACGATGTGAGAAAACATTTCAAGATGCACTTCTCAAGTTCCTGCTGAGCGGAGAAGCAGGCTTCATACACTTAATGGGATACTGATGACTGGAATTATATCAACAAAAAGAAAATTGTATTTTGGATAGAAACTGTATTTTGGGTAGAGGCAGAGTGAGAAATCAGCAGACAAAAAAACTTGAAAGCTGCTTTAAGGTAGTGCAGGCTTCAAAATGCCTATTGCCTCTACGTCATGAATAAAGAGGTACGTTCCAGGGTTAATCATATTCTGGACATTATCAATACCAAGTAGTTTTTTAAATTTTCTAATAGAAAAGAAGAAAATACTTTCTCAACTCTTTTGAGTGTGACTTTCATCATATAGACTACTAAGTGCAGCCAGCAACTACTTTTAAATGCTATAGTTCTTCACTGACGCATTATTATTGTTTGTTTGTATGATGAAAGTGCTTATCGCTTTTTTATTTATTTATTTTTTAATATCTTCAGGAGATGCTTGTATTCTGCAAAGCAGAAAGGCCTCCCAGGATTTAGTTTAAAAATAGCTAACAGTCTTTGAGAAGATGAAGGACGAATCCTTCAAATGATGATCTTGATTATGCTGTTTATTATTTTGTTATTTGCATTTCTGGATCTTGAGGATCCTGTACAATTTTTTTTTTTTTTTTTTTTTTTTTAAACAGAATCCTTACTTAAGGAATTGCCAAACTGACTTCACGTAGTTAATGTTATGCCACCTACCAAGCTGAAAACTGATCTGTAGCACAATCACAAATTAGGCTTGGAGATTTTGAAGAATATACTGAACTTTAAAACCTCTTTCCTCAGGCAAAATGTGATGCTGTTATGCAGGAAGAGGACAGTTTGTGTGGCTAATTCATACATATGTCATTCTGTCCTGGATGTCAAGGATGATCTGTAACAAAGAAATCACTATTCTTTTGGAACAACTCTGCACAGCCTTGTCTTTATACCCTAGACTTTGTTTCACATGCATTGTAAGTAAATCGAAAAGATACAAGATCATTTTGGTTAGGTTAATCTTGCATAAAATGAAGTAAATATTGAAAGAGAAAATCTATTCAGAAAGTAAAATACATCAGTATGGCTGCCTATCAATATTTTTATCCACTCAGCAATCTCAAGAATATTCATTCCAACTCTTAAAGATTATATCATTAAAACAATACTATGTTGTAGGCACCTTTCTGGAAAAAAAGAGAACCTTCGGTCTTCAAAGTAATACTCAGTATACTTTTTTTCTTTGAAATAGGACATTTATGAACTGGTATATACATAAGAGCCCTCTTTTTAGGGCAGCCCTGCAAGAAGGTCACATGGGAAACATTTTGTGAGGACCTGGCATAGAGCACTGCAGACAGAACGCTGCCGAACAGTTACTCTGCCTTAACTGCCTTTTTTTTTTTTTTTTTTTT